>PISX010008403.1:0-82275 GCA_004024625.1 Mellivora capensis
TGGAATTCCCATGCTAGTGGGGAAGGCAGGCACTAAACAAAGAAGCTCGTAATATAAATGTTGGAAGAAAAACAAAGCAGGGTAAGATGGTAACCAGTGAGTGGGGCAGGCAAGTGGGAAGATATCCCAGAGGACACGGTCAGGGAAGGCCTGTTTGAGGCTGAGGAGTTGGCATTGGAGCTGAGATCTGAGTAAATGAAGGCACCGTGAGAACAGCGGGGGACGGGGCTGTCCAGATGGAGGCGGCGAAAGTGCAAAGTCCCGGGGTGGGTGTGGCCACGTGGGCTTGTACATGGAGAAGAGGGGGGAGGAAGAGCAGGTGCGTGGAGGAGGCCCGCTAGGAGTGGGGGCTGCTTGTCCGGGCATGGGACACAGATGGCTTGAGCAGGCTGGGAGCAGAAGACCGGCAAGGGGATGTGTGGCTCAGATCCAGGACGTTCCTGGAAGGTAGCATTGATAGCATTGGATTTTGCATTAGATGTTTTAACAACCCTCTACCTGGATGATTTCAGGTCTCTTCTTTAAAATTCTGTGTCTAGGAGCGCCTGGGTGGTTCAGTCGGTGAAGTGTCTGCCTTGAGCTCTGGCGGTGATCTCAGGGTCCTGCGATCCAGCCTCAGCTCAGCCGAGAGCCTGCTTCTCCCTCTCCCTCTGCTGCTCCCCTTGCTTGTGCTCTCTCCCTCCTTGTCTCTCTCTCAAATAAAATAAAATCTTTTAAAAAATAGAATAAAATGAGATTCTGTTCCTATGAACTATGTTTCTGCTTGGAATAATTATAATCTAGCAAAGACTTCCTACTCCCTCCTGTATTAGATGCTTTTTGCCAGGGTAGCCAGAACACATTTTACTGTTCTTCTTGCCATTTATTAAGTATTAACTGTGCCAAAAGTGAAGGCACTATGTGCCCACAAGGGCTTCCAGTTCCTTCCATAGCGCTCTAATTTAGACATTATTCTGGCTTCGCAGATAAGAAACTGAGGCTCAGAGGGGCAAAGATGCAACAAATCCTAAGATGTTTGTCTTAACTGCAAAGGGTCAGAGAGACTTTCCTGTCGCAGGAAAAGACCACAGAGTGGGAATGTGGCCAGAAGACAGACGGAAGTGGTAAGCCAGAGTGAATGGGCTTTGCAGGGTCGTAAAGGAAGTCTTAAAACTTTGATGGCAGCCGTGACTCGGAGTGAGTGGCCATTTCTGTTGCTTTTGAGCTGAGATGCTGGGAGGAATCCAGTGCTGAGAGGGAGCATTTGAGAGCACTCTGTCTCTGAGATCATCCTGGGGCCCTTGTGTGAGCAGCCCCTCAGAGGCACCCAGAGGTCTCGCCCATGAGGGTTACCCAACCTCCCGTTGGCAGGGATCAGCACCCCAGCTTTCATCGTGCCCTTGGCTCCCACAAACTTTGAGCTTCTCGTCATGCCAGCAACTGGGCAAGACAGTGGGGACACCAAAACATAAGAGACCCCATTCTTGCCCATGAAGAACTTGCAACCAGTTGGGGGCATGTGATGAGATCATCCTGGGGCCCTTGTGTGAGCAGCCCCTCAGAGGCACCCAGGGGTCTCGCCCATGAGGGTTACCCAACCTCCCGTTGGCAGGGATCAGCACCCCAGCTTTCATCGTGCCCTTGGCTCCCACAAACTTTGAACTTCTCGTCATGCCAGCAACTGGGCAAGATAGTGGGGACACCAAAACATAAGAGACCCCATTCTTGCCCATGAAGAACTTGCAACCAGTTGGGGGCACGTGATCACAGAGAATTTTGGCTCTGCCCAAATGGGGTCACTTTTACGGACCTGGTTGCTAATGACGTTTCTGGCCATCTGTTAGTAGATGCTGACAAGCACAGAGCCTTTTGCATTGGGTTGAAGGAGGAAGAAAGTTTTAGGGGAGGGGAGGGGCTGCTGGGTGGGGTGTAAGGATAACACAAGCGACAGACATACAGTGTGATGAGGACGGAGGGGATGGCCTGGGGTCACCTGCCACCCTTCACCTCCGCCCCTTCCCCACCCACGTGGATTGAGTTCAAGGCCCAGAGGCTAGAGTGGCTATTGGCAGGCCTGAAAGGGCAGTTCAGGGAGACCGTGGACTTGGCCTGGCAGGACCACTTAGGGACATGGAGTTCCCCCCGCCCCCCACTTCCTGACATGGACACCCAGAGAGCTCGTGTGCTCCCGTGGGGACTTTCTGTGTCCAGCAGAGCGGCATCTCTGGGGGACATTGACAGCGTGGCCTCAGTGGCCAATGTCCCCTTTGGACTTGTGGGCCATTGGCTGTCAGCCTAGAGGAAAAGAGAAGACAGTGTGTGGTGTCTCTGGGGTCTCCCTGAAATTGGGGATGACGACAGAGAGGTGGCCTGAATCTGCAGGCTGAGGTAATTCGGGTATCACTGCTACTGTGATGGGCTTTTGTTCGTAGTCTGGGAAGCCTGGGCGCTTGGCTGGTGGAGCGTTTGTGCACCCTGTTCCCTTGTCCCCTCGTAACCATGGTGCTCCCGCAGACCAGGCACAGAGCAAGGATCCTGACGGCGTCATAGCCTGCATCCTCGCAGCTGCCCCACAAGGCCGGACTAGGACTGCTCCCTTTCTCCAGAGGAGGATGCTGTGGTGTCACCACCTGGGCCTCCCAGTGGGGCCAGGCACAGGGAACAGACTGCCAACACCTGGTGCGCCCAGCTCCGCTCGCTTGCCGCTTGGGGACCCTGCTCCTGTGAGAGGGCCTGCCAAGCGCACGGCCGGGGTCTGAGCACCTGATTTAGTCTGAGAGTTTTCTTTCTTAAGGTTTTTGAATTTCTTCTCCCTTTTGAAATAACCTTACTGTTTTTTCAGTAACAAACTCCTCGAGATCTGGTTCACATACCATCTACTTTACCCGCTGAGAGCATACAAGTCTGTGGGGATCAGTCTATCCAAGGTTGCTGACCATCATGACGACCAGTTTGAGAGTCTTTTCCGAACCCCCAAAAGAAACCTGATACCCGTTAACAGCCTCTCCCTGCGTCCGCTCATGCTCCCACTGCCGCCCTAGACACCCACTCAGGAGGGACTTTCTGTCCCTATAGATGTGCCTGTTCTGGAACTTTTCATGTAGATGGAATGATATAATACGTGACCTTTTGTGTCTGGCTTCTTTCACTTATAGACTCATGTTTTCAAGTTTCCTTTATGTCGTAAGCCTGTGTCGGCACATCCTTTATGAACAAAGTGGATATCGCACTCTGACAAATGTATTCACCCGCTAATGGGCATTTGGGTTGTTTCTACTTTGGGGCTGTTATGAATAGGGCTGCTACGAGTGTGTGTGTGTGCACATGTACACACATCTACGTACATGCATCCACATACACACCTACATCGACAGACACGTACACCTACCACCTCTTTGCATACAACCTCAAGTTCAACCAGAAGTATGGAGAGTAGGTGCGCCTGGGTGGCTCAGTCGGCTAAGCGTCTGCCTTCGGCTAGGGGTCATGGTCCCAGGGTCCTGGGATCGAACCCCACATCCGGCTCCCTGCTCAGGAGGGAGTCTGCCCTTCCCCCTGCTTGTTTTCCCTCTCTCACTGTCTCTCTCTCTCTGTGAAATAAATAAATAAAATATATATATTTTTTTAAGTACAGAGAATAAAAAAGCCACCTGAAATCCCTCATCTAGCAATAATAGCCGTCACCACTTGGTAAACATCCTGTCTGATGTCATTGAATCTCCAGCCTCAAAAAATGATCTCAACCTTCTCCTTGAGTTTAAGCCCAGGCTCCCCATCCCACGGTTCGTAGATTACGCAGGAGCTGACACCATTCCGTCCACCCCATGCCACCCCCCAGGCCTTCCGTGGAAAGGTGCTGAGAGCTCCTTGGGCTGGTTCACTTTACGTGGGAGAGCGGGCCTATCCCAGGACCTGGAAAGAAGGTATATGTATATGTACACAATCTTACAATTTTATTACAGAAGTGCTTGCATTTCATGTACACATAAATAAGACACCCAAGATCTTACGGATAGGGTGCATGAGCTTACAAATTGGAGCGACTTCCTGGCATGGAATAGGGATAGATCCTGAGCAGCTTGGGTAGTGGGCCCCTTGCCCAGTCTGTTTCGGGCGGCGTGCCCCCCCCCCCACCCCCCGGAGGCCAATGCTGCAGGCTGCCGGCCTTGCTCTTTGCTCACACTCAGAATTCACACCAGTCCTGGGCCTTCAGCATCCTGGAAGGATGGGTGAACTGAGCCTGCAGACCAACTGACGCAAGCACCAAGCCAGGAGAGGGAGTCCCGTAGCGCTTCCCAGGGCTCAGGGCGCAGCCCGGGGTCCCACCATCTCACCCTGAGCACCCACGCCTGGGGGCCACACCCCCGTTCGCACGTGCTCCACAGGACGCCTGGAGGCCCTGCCTTTGTCCCCAGGGAGCCCTCGATCCGTGCAGAGCTGTCGCGCCCCCTGGTGTCGACTCCGGGGAGCGGCGCCTTCTCTGAGCCGGCTCAGCCATACCAACAGGACACCTGGAACCTTGTTCCGTCCTGCTCCCCTCCGAGGGCCTCACGGGGCTCCCCAGCAGGAGAGCCGGCCAGCCCGGGAGATAAGTCCGTCCAGCTCCGGATCTGCTGTTCCGCTGCCAGAGGAGCCATGCGCCGCAGCTGCGCGCCCCTCCCGGGAATGCGGCGCTCGGGAAGGGAAGGGGTGGGCGGGCACCAGGCTGGAAACGCGCCTGGCCGGGCGGGGTGACGCGCGGTCCCGAGACCGCCCCTGCACACGCCGCACAGACACACAGACACACAGACACAGTACACACCGCATACACACACACCAGACACCCCCCCACAACATACACACACGCACATTGCACAGACACACAGACCCAGTACACACCGCACACACACACTATACACCCCCCAACACACACACACACACACACACACACACACACACACACCCCATACCATACCCTGGGGCTGAAGTGGAACCCCCAGACCTGCTGGAGCCCCCACCACCATCGTGGAGAGGGACAGGCAGTGGGCAGAGAAGGCAGCCCAGGGAAAGAGAGTGTGCAATTGGACGCCATGTGGGGAGGAGGGTTAGGGTCAAAGGTCTAAATATATGATTGCAAAGGGACAACAAACAGAAAGCTGAAGGAATTTCAGAGAGAGGATGTTTTGGTGGTTTTAATTCAGTTGAGGAGAGTGCCCGCAGATTATGTTAACGGAGACCAGAAAGGACAGAGGAGACCAAGGTAAAAGCAAATGGGCTACATTCTTTGTCTTGTGAAGGAGCCTGCAGTCATTGTCTGTGATTTTGATTTTGATAATAATATAAATGTGGGTTTAATAATTTTCATGAAAAAATAAATGGAACCACTAACAATTAAAAACAGGATGTCTACTTTCCAAATCATTGCACAAGATAAAAGCAAACAAAACAGGCTACAGAAAAAAAAAAATTAAACATAAAGGAACAAAAAAGAAATTAAAGAACTTTCAAAACACAAAGTCAAAATTCAGGTGAAGTTGGCCCAAGAATAAGCAATAATGACGGCAAATGTGAACAATCTAGTTTCCTTATTAAATTCCAAAATGTCTCTGATTAAATGTATTTTAATGTAAAACTTGATAAATGCACCTAAATAAAAAAAATACACAGCAAGGGGAAGAATCCAGGTTTGGGCAAAGATATCAAGCACAAATAAAAATAAAGTAGGATTGATACTGTTCATACCAGGTAAAATGGAATTTACTAGGAAGTACAGGGCACGTGACGTGGGAAGTCCTTAAACTGCAGTTACACGTCGGTTCAAACACACTCCTCTTTCTGGATCAGTCTCCTCCACTTTCAGGCAGGAAGGAGGATCTTCCAAGTAAGACATGGCTGTGGGATTTGTTTTGGCCAATTAAATGTGAGTGTAAGTCTCCTACATCAGTTCCTGGTCCCTCTATGTGTGACCTCCCAGCACTCGGCTTCTGGACCCCCTAGGGGAGGAAACCCGCTCTGATTGGGAGATGCAACTGCTCAGCCATTGTTTGGTAAGGAGCTGCCTTGGAGGGCTGCCCAGACCCACAGCAGACTTTGGACAGCCAAGAAATAAATCTTTATTTTAAGCTGCTGAAATTTGGGGACTGGTTGTTACCACAGCATAACCTCACATATCCCAATACATACATTAATACTGAATCTTTATGTTCTGAAGAAGTAACAACTATATCACTATTAAAATATAAGGATAAATAGAGAAAAAAATTACAGTGCGTTTTTCCAACATCATGATTAGTCTTCAGTGAATTCATAGAAGGTTGGAAGATTTGAGCCTAGTAACATAAAAGGCAAAATGCATTAAATGCTTACAGAATTTTGAGCAGTGTGACCATATTCATCTTATATTTTTTTAAAATTTATTTGACAGACAGAGATCACAAGTCGGCAGAGTGGTAGGCAGAGAGAGGAGGAAGCAGGCTCCCTGCTGAGCAGAGAGCCGGATACAGGGGCTCTATCCCTGGACCCTGGGATCATGACATGAGCTGAAGGCAGAGGCTTTAAACCACTGAGCCACCCAGGCACCTGTTCATCTTATTTTTAAAGTATTCATGAACTTTTATAAAAGTGATTACAAAATAGGAATGAATAATTTCATAAAGCAGAGAGTATATAAACACTGAGTCTAAGCTCAGTAAAACTAAAATTAATTGAGGAAAAATTAAATCCCACTTGGAATTATCAGTGGAAAAAAAAACTAAATCGGACCACCTGGGTGGCTCAGTCTGTTAAGCCTCTGCCTTTGGCTCAGGTCATGACTCCATGGTCCTGGGATCGAGACCCACATCGGGCTCCCTGCCCAGGGAGGAACCTGCTTCTCCCTCTCCCTCTGCTGTTCTTCTCCTGCTTTGTGCTCTCTCACTCATGCTCTCTCAAATAAATAAATAAATAAATAAATAAAATTTAAAAAATCAAGTCAACAGATTATTGAGAAGATAAAAGTCAGAGTGCCATATATCAAAATTTGGGGATATCAATACAGCCATACTCAGAAAGAAAAATTAAATTACAAATTTGGAAAAGGTACAGGGAATTGTTAAGGAAACCAATATAAATAACATTACTAAGTAAAAAATATACAAGCAAAAATAGATCAGAAAATAGCAAAACAGAGGAATTAATTAAGAGCCTGTGTCCTAGTACCATAAAAAAGGGAAAAACATTACAAAAGTAGATAAACTTCTGCCCCTTGCAAATCCAAATGTACTTTGTTGGTCAACAGTTCTTGGCTCCCAAGCTGTTTCTGGAGAGGGCCACCCACATAGGAAGGTGTACATGAGGACCCAAACTCCCAGCTCTCCGAAGTAACTGACGGACAATGTGATGTCAGAATCAGGAAGGATGGACCTCACTGAGGTGCCCGAGAGAGAAACAGCTCCCAGCCTCGGCCTATAGACTATCAGGCACCAGTAGGAGAGGGAGCGAGGAAGGGAGAGGGTGGGGTATTTCTCCCTGTTTTGGGGACATGTCCTGCCCCACCGTAGGACAACCCCTTCACCCAGCTCCAACTAGGGGACAGCTTCTCCTTTCCTCCCAGGGTAGGAACTGGCCACCTCCTGGCTCCTCGGGGGCACCTGTCCACACCTCTGCAATGGAGTAGTCCCTTCCATAAAGCCTCTTCCTGTGAACCATCCGAATCAAATTCCATTTCTGATGCGACACTGACTGTGGCTCCCTTCCCACTTTCATGGTCTCTAAGAGAGGGTCGGGCTCCTCAGTCTGCCCCTTTCCAGGCTCTGAGCCTCTCTGATCATCCTCAGAGCCCCCCTGCTCCCATGCAGTCCCTTTCGGACCACCCCTTTGGGGTTATGGCTGTCACGGGAGGACCTCCCACGTCTTGGGTGCGTGGAGTGGGAGAGGTGGACTCCTGGAACCACGAGCCTGGCCGAGGACCTGGAGACGCTGCCTCCCTAGAGCTCCCATCACCTCCATGGCAGGTGCAGGGATGGTATATCTCTGGAACCATTCCTCCCAGGTGGTCCTGGCTGTCGTGGCCACCCTGCATGGGACAGAAGCTGTGGGTTCCCCAGGCAGCTTTGGAGGCGAGGTGCTTGTGGAGATGGGGGAGACCAAGACCCAGACAAGAGGATTGGAAACTCTTGGGTAATACCACCTGGGGAAATCTCTGAAGGTTTACGAAGCTTGTCCTATTATTCATGGAATATTTGTCTATCCTTCCTGGCTTTTCAGCAGAAATTCCTGCCGGGATGACATGTCCTTGTCACTACTGCGGAAGTAGCCATAGGATTTCAGGTTTGGATAGCCAAGGAGGACAGGCTAACAACATCCTCGACCGACAGACCGAGGAACTGCCTTCTAGCTGGTGGGGACGGAAGCTGACAACTGAGTTGTGCGTGCTATTTGTGGACTAATTCATGGGTGAGGGCTACTTGATAGGATAACATGTGTACTTGGGCTGGGGGTTACCAGCACCCTAGATCCTGTCCAGCCTTTAGTTGGGTGACTTCCCGAATCCCAGAATTCTCCCTGCTTGAGTCTTTGGGCTGAGGGGAGAGATACATGCCTCGCCACCAGCAAAGCCCACAGTGTACCTGTTGCTCTCTTGTTCCCCCTGCCTCTGCAGTCCCCCTCTGGATCCTCTGACATGGGGTCTGCAGACAGCACAGTAAACTGAAGCACTGGTGAGGCCTGGGTGCTGGAACCCCTCACCCTCATTGACACGTTCTGAGTTCTGAGCCGCAGAGGTAGGGTGAGACCGAGGAAGATAGCCATGCCCCAGATTAGCAGCTCCCCACTCCCCAGGCAGAGGTGGAAGTTGAGGGGGCAGTGGGAAGGTCCCTAACCTTCTGCAGCTGGAACCTATCTTAAAAACAGTTTTCTCACCTGGACGAGGTCACTGGGTTGTCCTGAGAACCTGCACCAGCAGAGAAGGAAGGCTGGAGCTCAGAGCCGGCAGAAAGGCTGGGTGCTCTGGTCTCCTCCCCCACGTGCCGATTTTCCAGGGCAACCACTCAGCCAGGTCTGCCGATCTGTGACGTTGGGGCCACGCTGTCCCAGTTCCTCTGAGCAGGGTTGTCATATAGATCCCCAGCTGATATAACCAGCCCCAAAGTCTCTTTTTGTCCCTGCTCTCACCAAACAGGGGACCGAAGACAGATGGCAGGGGTCACTATGTCGAGGATGTGGTGAGATGGTCTTGGAGTTATTTGATTTTTTGGCAGGTTTCAGGCCAAGAGATTCTAAATATTCATAATGTCACAGTCAGGCTGCACAGGGCAGAGGCATAACTGCTGGCAGCTTCGTGTGACGAGACACACCACGACCACCAGCAAAGCAAGCGGGCTGTGCAGACACAGAGGCTCAGGCCTCGTCGCTCTCTCTGAGGACTTCGGCCTCCGTCCCCGTTGACCATGACATTCACTCCGAGATCAAATGACCGACCGTTGGCGTTTGTGCGCGAACGTTCACACGGTAACCTGGCCAGTTCTGCAACCTACAGGGAAACCTGAATCTCCCCAAACAGGAGGGAAGTTTCCAGTTCTTTCCCTCCTCTCCTAACAGAGAGAAGATGGAGTAGAATTCGAGGACCCTCAGTCAGCTAAATTCCATTTTAGTTTAATTCACAGCTTCTGACTTCTCAGCTGTGAAGGGCTCTGAGCAGAGCCTCCCGACCTGGCTTAACTGGTCAGAATCACCAGAGACAAAATGTATGTGGCGGGTCCTATCCCCCCCCAACCCTGGGGGGCTCAGATTCAGTCAATCAGGGCCTGGTAGGGGCAGGGGTCTTTACTTTTAACAAGATCCCCAGGATCCTTTTTTTTTTTTTTTAAAAGATTTTACTTATTTATTTGAGAGAGAGGGAGGAGAGAGAGAGCATGAGTGGGTGGGAGAAGAGGGAGAGGGAGAAGAAGCAGGCTCTCCACTGAGCAGGGAACCCGACATGGGGCTTCATCCCAGGACCCTGGGATCTTGACCTGAGCCGAAGGCAGACATTTAACCTACCGAGGGGCCACCCAGGCTCCCCAAGATCCCCAGGGCATTCTGATACAAACAAATCCAGAACTGGGAAACTGGATGAACCCACAGCGGGAGGGAAGAAAGGCAAAAGCCTTCTCTTCACAATCCCTCTCTTCCTCACTCTAATATCTTAAAAAACAAATGCGGTAAGTAAATAAAGACAGTTTTCAAGATGTTCATGGAATGACTTTTTTTTTTACATTTTTCCACTAATTAAGACAAAAACATTACAATGATTGACTTCTTTCATTTAGTTACATAAATAAAATTTTTATAAATATCTCTTTATAAACAATATAAATAGCTTTACAACATAAATACATTTATGCATGACATGAATTTACAAACAGCAACGTTTTACAGCTGGTTTTGTCAGTCTCTTCAAAACTGCCCCTTGTCATCACGATCGTGCAGGTGTGTGTGTTGCGTGTATATAATATATATATATAATATATAACTTTTTATTTTTCATTTTCAAAAAACAAACAATAAAATCATACCCCCCTTCCCAAATAATAATAAAACAGCTGGTGTTGTGTATTCCCAGTACCAGGAAAAAAAAAAAAAAAGAAAGAAAGAAATGTAAAAGCCACATTATGTCGGAGGGGTTTCCAGATGGCTGATGACCAAGAATGACCTCAGCAAAACGGAGCAAGTTCACGATCCTGAAACACAGAGGGGACATGGGACACTTAGCTGAGAAAGCCCAGCCTGCAGGACAGTCCCTTTTCCACGGCAGTGGGAAGCAGCGTCCCACCTGGGCTGACCTGAGGGGGGTGGGAAGGAGCCCCCCTCTGGCCCTCCCCCCCACCTCCTGCTGTGTCTTTGGCGCTTCCTGCCCCAGCACAGGTGTACCGAGGATGTCTGCCAGCCCTTCTCCCCCTCAGTGTCCCTGCAGGCCTGGCCCATGGCACTGGGTGAGGCACAGGAAGGGGAGGAGAGTGACAATGCTCTCGTCCCTTTTTTTTTGCTCTGACACAAACCCTCCTCGGGGTGCTTGCCTCGGCTTTCTGTGTCTGCGTGACAGCAGAAGAAAGGGGAAGACAAATATCTGAGGAGTTGGGAGTTCTGGGCTCAAATCCCAACTCTGACATGAACTTCCTGGATGGCTCAGGATAGCTTTGATTATCGCTTTCCTCACCCATAAAATGGGATAATAGCCACCTCCCAGGGCTGGCTTTAAGATTCAACAGGGGGCCACACTTTGGGCATTGGCCGAGTGTCTGGGTCACAGCTGCCCCTCATTAAATAGCACTTCCTTCTCCAGCTCTCTGCGCCTCACAAAGGGTCCCCTTCGGACGCAGAGGAAACGGGGTCTCACGCCAGCCCCAGGACAAAGAATGGTCATACTGGGTTCGCTGGGTTGAGAGTTGAGTCCTTTGATGAGGGCTCTCCCAGCTCTCTGCTAATGGGTGTGTGGGTGCTGTGTGGCCGGAGGAAGGAGTCCCCCTGAGACGGTGCCCTCCCAGAGGACAGCACACGCAGAGGGACCCTGGGCCCTGGTGAACTGCCCCTCACCTCCCGTCTCTGGGTGTCCCATGTGTTTAAACAGATGACAGATGTCTGTGATGTCCCTGGGGCTCCTGGGCAAGGTGTTCATTCGGGCATCGGCCACACTCCGTCTCTGTCATTAGAATTTTATAATCTAGACCATAACCATCAGCGACAGTCATTATGGTGGCTGCTCAGAGTCAAACTCAACTCCTGAGTGAAGAAGTGGCCATAGCCTGGGACGAGTTTTCATTGCTGTGACACATCTAGGCGGTCTCTCTCTTTGAAGCTGAGACAGTGAGCTGCCCTGGTCACCTCCGCTAGAAGGCTGCCGGCGGCAGGAGGGAGGCTGTCTTCTCGTGACAGCTGCGGCGTGAGGCTGGGGCTGGGATGGTTAAGGTGTGGAGGTGGTTGTTCAGCTAAAGGACAGAACGTCTGGGGGCCTGACAAATCTCCCTGCCCAAAGGGGCTGAGACGTCCTAGCAAACTGCCTCCTCCCCAGCTCCTCCCCACCTGCTGGACCATCACTTGGTGCCCCGAGACGGCCACGCCCAAGGCCAAGGACCCTACGGGAACGTGCCTGGCAAACACTTTCCAGGCCTCCTTCCTCATCTTGTCTCCCGATAACCCGTTGAGTAACACTTGTTTAGATTCTAAAGCTTGAGGTTGGTGCTTAGATCGCAGCGTGAACTGAAATTATGAGGCCTGTGGCTCCATCTCTTCATCGTTTAGACAGAAGAGAGCAAAGCCACAACAATGGATGCCACTACAGGCCAGAATCATCTCTTCCTGGGGAGGGGCGAGTCAAGATCTCAGAAAAATGAAGCCCCTGCAGAAATGGGGGGGTGGGCACACAGTCAAGTCTGGCTGTATGGATGGGAAACCCTGCTAAAGCCCAAAGCGGGTGGGAGAGGAGTGCCCCTAAGTTGGGGGGAGAGACATGTTTATCTGGTCATTGACAAACATTTTTCGGAGCCTCTTTGGGGGTGCCGTGTGTTCCAGATCGCCTTAGGCTAGCACTTGGCCCTGAAGCTGCTCATGAGTTCATCTGGAGGAGCTATGTAGGTTTCCAAGCAACTATGGCTCAGGCAGAAAAGGGTTCTGTGCTGTCAAAAAGGCTGGAGAGCTTCAAAGAGGGGTGCTCTCTTTGCCCTCTGGGGGAAGATAGTGTGGATGCTGACAAGGCCTTTTGGGTAAGAGAGCCGCCTCCCTGTGGTCTCCGAGGGGACAGAGAGGCTGTGCAACCCAGATCGGCAGCAGCCAGGCCACTGGAAAAGGCTGGAGACCAAAAAGAGTCAGATCCTAAAGCACCTGAATGTCAGTTTCAGAGGTGGGCTCTGTTTTTGGGTAAGAACTGATGGGCAGGACGATGGGACAGGAGGGGGGAGGCCGGGAGGACCTTTGCAACACTGCCAGGAGGCAGCACCCCGCAGGGGCTGAAGGGAGCACAGGGGTTTCCAGCCCTGGTAGAGGGTGAGGAGGCCACACCAGAAACTGGGGTCCCAGGCATGGTGGAGGCAGGGAGACAGTGAGGATCTTAGTTTGGGACATGTTTAGGTCCAGGTTGGGGGAAAAAAAAAAGATTTATTTTAGTCTTTTTCCCTGCCCTGAAATAATGCCACAAACACTGATTTTCGGTCCCGAAGTCTCTCGGGCAGCGAGCAGCATCAGCACCCTGGCCAGACTGGTCTGCTCACAGCCAGGGCTTAGAGATGGAAGAAGAATCAGAAAGCTCTGGGGCAGAAGGGGGATCCTGGTGATGTGGACAGAGGACTATTCTCTCTATTGTGAAGGGTCAAGTATTTCTCCAGATACATCCAAGTTCAACTGGGGAAGCAGTCCTGACCTGCAGGCTGCCTGATGCCTGGGCACCAGGATACCAGAGGCTGGTAGATAAACTTACCCTCTGCTTGTGTGTATGCCCTCCCTTTTCTGCTCACACAAACCCACCATCTCCCCTCAATACCCTCAAATGGCCAATGGAGACCAGTTCTGCTGGTTGGCTTATGGTCTGGAGGTGGACAGGACCCCACCAAGTTGTCTCTGCTTCTCTAAAGGAACTAAGGTAGGTTTATCCGTGTTGAACCATTTCTGATCTTGCCAAAGTTCCCTGACCACTTTATCACCTCGCTTTCTTCATCTGTAAAATGGACGGTAAATGGGGTTGGGGGCAAATGCCTCGCACACACACTCCTTCTCGTGCCGGGATCGCCTGGCTCTCCTCCAAAGGTCGGTTGGGAGGCGGAACGATCCCAGCACCAGGGCATCAGAGAGGAACGGGCCTGCGGGGGGCGGGGGGGGGGCGGTTCAGGCTTGGTTCTGCGGGACGCCCCGGGGGAGCTAGGTGTGCACAAGCTCCGGGAGGCCAGGGTTGGTGGTACTCACCGCCGCCAGGGGTCGCCGCACTAACATCCCAAGCCGCTCATGGAGCCGATCCGGTCCAGCTTGAGGCCGAAGCAGCCCTTGGACAAGCCCTTCTTGTTGCCTCCTTTGTATTTGCGCGCGTTGGGGTGCTCATGCAGAAGGCGGGCCCACGCCGCCCGCGACTTGGTGTCCACGCGCAGGTCGCGGAGCAGTCGCGACCGGTCGCCCTTGAGGTTGGCGCCGCCGCCCCCGGGAGTTTTGTCGCCCTTCTTCTGACTGCCGCCCGCAGCCTGGGGCTCGGCCAGCTCCTCCCCCGGCGGAGTTCGCGGGACCTGTCCGAGGGAAAGGGCGGGCAGGTGAAGGGACGCCCGGCGGCAGCGCGAGGTACTTTGCGGGACCCCTGATGCTCCAGCCAGACGCGCCCGCCAGCGCGATTTGTCCCTTCGGAGCCCTGAGCGCGCCCCCACAGCTTCCGGACAGCTCGGCGCGGCATCCACCTGCCACACAGCCGCCGTTGTACGCTCCTTCGGGGAACCCCTTGCCCTCCCCTCTTTGGCCCCTGCCGGGCTGGCCACACTGGGTCAGGGGCTGCGCATCTGTCGACATTCCCGAGGCTGGGGACGTAGACCCCCCAAGTTGGTTTGGAGGGCTCCCCGGCTCTCACCCGTGCACAGCTCGGAGAAGAGGGCCATCTTCCCGCCCTCTGCTCCGTCTTGTGCGCCGCGTCCTCCTAGGCCCCCGGCCCTCCCATGGCCCCTCACAGTCCCAATGTCCATGCAACAGCACCTACCTTCGGCGGCGCCCCGGGCTTGGCTTCGGAGGACGGGAGCGAGAGTAGCGTGAGCAGTAGGGCGCAGGCCAGCAGCTGGGAGAGGTGCATGGTGCCGGTGGGATCGAGGGGCGCAGACCGGGGGCAGCGAGGGCGCACGGGGGCCGGCGGGCAGACAGGCAAGCGAGCGCGGAGCAGGCTAGCCGGGCTGCGGTGTGGGCTCGAGTCCCAGTGTTGCGCGGCGCCGGCTGGGTGCGCTCTGAGCCCGCGGCTCCGCTGGCGCCTTTATAATCCAACCTGCCGCTGATGTCATCCTCCCGCCCACCCCGCTGCCCGGGCCAATGGCACGCGCGCCGAGGGCCCAGAGGGGGCCGCGGGGGCTCCCCCACTGCCCCCACCTACATTCCACCCCCGAGGGATTCCGCGGCTCCGCCAGCTCTCTCCCGCCGCACTCGCGGCTGCAAGGCGGCGCTCACAGGGAACTCAATTTGTAGCGAGCGCGTGCCAGGCATGTCAAGCGTTGGTGCTCCCGGTGCCCTGGACACACGCTTGGACCTCAACACATGCCCTCTCCCTAGAAGAGATCAGTTTCCCTTTTTGCAGGTGCAAAGACAGGCTCAGAGGAACTAAGTCACTTGCCCAAAGCCACACAGCCGGAAAGTTGGCCCAGCCGGAAATCCACGCAGATCTATCTTGTTGTCAAACTCTTCCCTGGGTACCAGACAGGCACAGGCCTGGTACTGTGGCTCCACCTTTCACCTACTCGGAAGTTCAGATCGCACCAACGTCCTTAAGTTAGGAAGGCAGAGGATGGCGGAGGTCTGGGCGGGAGGCGCAGGAAGAGCGAGGTTTGCCCGGGGGCCGCAGGGGGGAGCGCAAGTCCTATACGGGAGAGTGCAAGCTTTTCGCCTGCGGGTGTGTTGGAGAGTGACTCGCGAACGAGATGGGCTAAGGGGGCAGGCCCAAGATACTGGTGCTGGGGCGTGTGTGCAGTAGCATTCTGTCCTGTTCCTGGGTCTGTAAGTTCGCATTCAGCCTGGGTCCGCCGCCCAGAACCGCCCAAGGTCTGACCGGGCAGATGGCTTCCGTGTGCACTCACCGGTGCGCGCCGGGGCCTGTCTGCACCTATGCGAGGAACGGCAGCGCAAGCAGGTTCGCTGCCGTGTCCTATACACCTGCACGGGCTGGGGAGGGAGCTTCACCCAGCCTGGAGCCCAGTGTGGCTTCTGAGAACTGTGACAGGCGGTTGCCTTCATTTTTTTTTTTTTTTTTTCCCCAGGCTTAGATAGATCTGTGTCAAAGCTGTCAGGACAAAGTCACCTATACCAGCTGCTCACAACTCCCTCTCCTGGGGCAGGGTGTCTTGGTGCCTTGGGCTCAGAGGAGTCCCTTGAGGATGGGCTGTGGAGGCAGAGAGCCCCGAGCCTCAAGAATTGAGTGGGGTGTAGAAATGTATGATTCCATTGCCCCCCCAGCAGGACTCCGCTGGAGAGCACACAAAAGGGGCATGGAGGTGGTCCCCAAGCTCGAAGACCAGAGCCAGAGGCAGGTGCCTGGATGAGCTGTTTCAGGGAGAGGAAGCTGTGCCCCAGGCGGAGGGCAGTGGCCTTCAAGAAGGGCAGGGGGAATCAGGTGCCGAGTGGGTACTTCCCACAGCTGGGCCTGGGCTTAGATGCAGGAAGCACCGGCACAATTGTCCCTTCAGGCTCTCTCATTCCCATCTGGCACTGCAGACCCACGGAGCCCAAGGTCCCTTTGCGTTGGAAATAATCTGCACCCAAGGTCTGAGTTTGGGGTAGCAGAATTTCTGAGCCTGGAAGAGGATTCAGACATTGACAGGGCATCCTTTCAGAGTTCTGGTGAGTTGATTCCCACTTCCATGCAGCACCCCCCCCCCCATTGCTGCTCGATGATAACACCCATTGAGTGGCACCGCTCTTTCATTTGAGGAGTAAGGAAGAGGAGCAAAGAAGGGGGAAAGAGGGAGGGATTTCTGGGTGGGTGATGGAGGTCTTCTCTCCTCTATGCCTACTGATCAAAGGAGAATGTTACCAATCTGGAACTTCTCTGGAGTTTGCTTTATTTACACATTTTTAAAGAGCTGGGCAGAATTGACTAGGGCCAGACATGGGGCTCGTTTCCAGGGGACAACAGCTACCTCTGAAACCTCTTATTAAGGACAGGTTGGAAGCTTCTGGTGCGCAATGGTTACCTCCTTCTGTCTCAATATCTGTAGGCTGGTTCTTCCTGTCTTTTGTATGTCTTGGACGTACTTGGTGACAGCTGGCTAACTAAGTCTCCCCTTTCTTTGAGCTTTGAGACTAAATGAAATAAACCAACCTCACCTAACCCCGCCCTGTATGGGCAGACTCTCAGACTCTACTTCCCCTCTTAGGAAGTAGAATCTTCTGGTGAGCCCTCAGCGCTGACCACTGAGCTATGGTCATTTGCTGCAGACCAGATCCCGGGACGGTCACCTTGTGGAGTGAGGCTTCCCTGGGGCGGGCCAGGGAGCCTCTCCTGCTTAGCTGGGGCCTGGAAGGTGGGGTGGATAGCAGTTCCAGGACTAGGCTAGAGGAACCTTCAGGAAAGGAGGTAGTCAGCGGGTCATTCCCTTGGGTTCCTCCCACAGTGAGATGCAGAGGGAGCTCCCTCCCTCCTGGGTCAAGAATGGGGACTCAGGTTCCTCCTTTCTGCTTTTCCCTCCTAAGGTCTACTTTTTCTGCTCCGGCCCCAGGGGCCAGGCCTGGAAAAGCTGGACCCACTGAGCAGTGGAACAGGTGCTATTGGCGGCCCTTTATTGAATGCTCAGTGTGAAGACCCCTCCTGATGGCAAGAGAGAAAAGGCCACTCAGAGGTCTGGCAGTTCTGTAGGGAATCCTGTCACGTATCACTTATCCACCCATTGATTCCCCAGGTATCCGCGAGCACCAGGGCAGCCTGCAAGGTCAAAGGACATGGTGGGGAGGGAGGGCAGCCCCTCTCCCCCATGCAGGGGGGACTTCCTGGGGAGGAAAAGTCTGACCTGAGCAGAGAAGGGACCTGGCAGGCAGGAGGAGAAGGCCTTGGCTCCCTGTGGGCTAACTGTGGAGCACACAAGGCTTAGTGGGGTGCAATACAGGAAAAACAAACAAGGAGCGGCCTCCCCAAAGGGTGAGTCCTTGAAATGGAAGGAAGCAGGAGGGGAGCCCCTAGGTGTTGCAGAGCCCTTCGTGCTTAACCTCTGGGAAAGTGGGGGTTTCAGATCCAGAGGAAGCAGGCTTGGGACCCTGGCAAGTCAGCAGAGGTAGGTTCTGGAAGCATTTGTGATAAAGAGGGGGAAGGGCTTGTCTGGCAAGGGTGAGAGCCTATTGTGCTCTGGAGGGTGGGGAGGAAAAGCAAGTTTGGGGGTGGAGGCAGGCATGAAAGATCAGGCGGAGGGAGAGTGGTCAGTTAGGGGGAGGGACAGAGAGGGAACAGGGACTGGGGAAAGTCAGAGCCAGGCTGAAGTGTGCCAAACACTAAGCATCTGAGAGTCACATGGCAGGGACCCTCTTCTCCCTCCTGGACCTCTGAAAGGAGGGGACACGGAGAGAAAAGACTCCCATTTCCCTTTTTCTCCTCCATAAAGGCGAGGGCACTTCCTTGGGACAGCTGGTGTCTGCTTGGCTACTAAGACCCTATGGAACATGAAGAAGGCCTTGATCAGTATTCCCCGGGTGAGAAAGGTGTGCAGAAGGGCTTCTCTGAGGCTGGGGACAGAGTGGTTAAGACAAGATTGCCCAGCTCTCCACCCAAGAGTTGGGAACCTGCTCTCTGTGGAACAGCGCCCCCTCCCGGCACTGGGGCAAAGCGGGAGGCTTCTCAGGCTCACAGAGGAAGGGGAGGAATCCTCAGCAGCCCATCTGTTTTCTCTGCGATTATTTCATCCCAGAGGCCTCTTTCCAGCTGCATCACTTCCCAGAGAGGACACTGAACAGGCGGTGAGCAGATCTTACCGAGGCCGGGCAGGGAAACTTCATCGGGACCCTGGCCAGGTCCCATCACTGCTCTGGGCCTTCAGTTTCACCACCTGTAATTGTGAAGAATCTGTACTTGCCTCCTGGATGGGGTGGTGGGGGTGGGGGGTGGGGGGTGAGGGGCAGAGTAAATCAGGAGGCCTGACAAGAGGCTTCCAACCCCTAGACAAAGGCGGGATGAGCAGCTGGGGCAGCAGAGGAATCTGAATGTCACGGCACAAACACTCACACTCCCGGGGAAAGGGGGAGACCCTGGGCCCCTGAGACCCCCCAGGACCACTTGGTGGTGGAGACCCACAGTGGAAATAGAGACCAAAGCTTGGCCGGGTCTACTTGGGCTTGGTGCCTCCTCTAGGAGTTCTCCACCTACAGGGCCTGGCCTTAAGACAGGAGCTGGAGGCCAAGGAAGCGTTATCCATCTGTCCTGGGCCAGAAATTCCAGGAAAGCTTAACCTAATAGTGCCATGAGGTCTTTGTCTGACCCCAGGACACCCCCACCTGATGAGCCAGCTGCCCTCCTTCTACTTTCCCAGGGGCTCTGCCAGCACCTGCTCCAGATGGCCTCCAACCCTGCTGTCCTACGCAAGCCCATGACGTCAGAGTTTATCCCTCTTTTTTTTTTTTCTTTTCTAAAGTAAAAGACAGGGTTGATGGAGAGCCTCAATAGATAGGCTCAGTTCCCTGGGCGGAACAACTGCTCCCCGTGTGGCTTCGAACAGGCAGGCAAGGGAGCAGAGGCTAAAGCCTAATTCCTGAGAAAGTGAGCAGGGAGTTTATGGCAAGGGCCCTTCTGAGCCAAAGATGGTTCGGTATCCTAGGTTTTAAATTGGTATCTATTGTCTCGGAGAAGCCAGCCCCCCACGGAATGCTCTTAGTCACACCCAATGGCTACCGTCCCGGGTCAGCGTACTGACACAGTGTTATCATAAATGTTGGTGGCCAGGAGCATCATGGAAAGCCTCATCAGACCCACTCTGCCGCCTGACTGGTCCTGGATGAGCTGTTTCCAAGCCTTCTTGGACTGCCCAATACCCTTTGATAAATCCCTCTTTTACTTTACTCAGCCAATCTGTTACTGTTGCTTTCAGGTAAGCTCCCTGAATGATCCCCAAGGCAACCCATGTCCTCGGTGCCCACTGATCGATCTCAACCCTTCATTCCTGGAATAACCATCTGCCAGAGCCCCACAGCTCCCCCAGTCAGCCCCTCATGGGAGGGTGAGGTCGTCTGGGGCCTTGGTCATGCACCTTCAGAGACAGATAGAAGGGCAAAGGGGACAACGTGTAGAGAAGCACAATTAGGAGGGACTAGAGAGGTTCCTTTATGGAAATAGCGGAGCGAGTCATCAGGACAATGTTTAATGACTGGGTCCAGGCTGACTGTGCGGGGCATGTTGTCTTAGAAAATCATGCCGTGAAGTATTTTGTGGGATGATTAAAACTATCACCCCGATTCTATAGAATTAGACAGTTCCTGATCCTAGCTCACAGCCTGGTGGGGGAGTGTTCCCTTTAGTAAAATGAATGTGACATATGCTCATATGTATTACTAAATGAAGCAAATATTTCTAACTTCAGCACCTTCTTACCCCATTAAATCCAAATGTGTTTCTCAGGCAGAATAGGTTTCACGGAGCTAAGAGAAACACAGCGTGGTGAGTGATGTGTTATGAGCAAATCCGGAAAGCGGGCGGTAAGTGAGCCAGGAGCGGAGGGTGGAAGGGCTGGGAGACAGGGCGCCTGGTTTCAGAGAAGAGTGCCCAGATCGAGTAGCCCAGGCAGTGGGGTCTGACCCCTTCCCTCTCCTCTTGGAGGGAACTTGAACTCAGAGGGATCGAGCACCATGCTCTAGACATCCTGGGCGCATAGCTCCAGGTGCTAGACCCTGCGTGGGTCTTGGCCATGCCACCTTCTGCTTGTCCCCTTGAGTTCCCATCTCTCAAGGACTGTGGCTCAGCAGCACAGTGGTCAGACTAGGGTGGCATGGCTGAGACAGCTCATTGAGAACCTTCTGGAGGTGAGCCTCATGGAGAAGGATATGTGACCATCAGGACTGGTTTCTGAGGCCTGCAGAGGCAGGAGAGCCTCCAAAGCAGGCTTGTTTCTGGCAGAAGAGCCTGGCAGGCTCGGAAACAATGTGGGATGGCCTGGGAATCTTCTGGTGTGATGATCCTGCTGAGTGCCGGGCCTCTCCCTGGGCCTGTTGGTCCCGTAGACTTCTCCTCTGGATCAATACAGTCAACAGGGGCCCACCTAGCCGCAGAGTCCCACAGCCTTCATGCCACCATGAGCACTTCACTGTCACAGTCTTAATACTACCCTCTGTCCGCTTCTTGAGGAACTCCTATGTCTACCTCAGTAGTTCCAGTTTCTTGCACACTGCCTGCCCCGCAGTAGGTGCTTAATAAATGCACAGGGATTTAAGGCCAGCAGCACTGGGCTAGGCCTTGCGGGGGAGGGGGACAGACAGCAGTCAGCCCACTGGCTCTGTGACCTGCCCGCCGCCATGCACCAGGCTCAACAGGCGGCTCAGGCCTCCAGAGTGAGCTGGCGGGCCTCCAGTGAGTCATGGGCCTCGGGCTTGGGAGCGAGCGCCCCTGCTTCCCGCGAGAACATCTGCTGAGACGAACAGCTGCCTCCACCCTGTGCCGAGCGGGCTCCCGTGGGAATGTGGTGTGCTGTTTGGCAGAGAAACGGACACAGCTCTTCTCCCCTTCGTGGCCGTTTTCTAGATGGGGGGGTGGTGCTCACAGTTCTGGGGCTTTTGTCACATCTGTCAGCGGCCGTTTCTTTGGAACCACACCGTCCCCTCTTCCCATTCGTTTCTTCTTCAATTTCTGGGAGGTCTGGAAAGGAGCAGGCCAGAGGGGTTGGGAACATTGTGGTCACGGGTCTGGGAGACGGAGAGCTCTACAGTGTCAGGAAACCAGGCCTCTCGGGTGGCCAGCGTGTGTCAGGTGGTCTGAGGCAGGAGCTGGCTGGGATGGGGTTCGAATAGTGCCAGGGGTGACACACACAAGGAGAGGGGTGTTCGTCCCCTTCTCAGCTGTCCCCGAGAGAAAGGCCACGGGACTCCCCTTGGATTCCCAGAAGCAGGAGGCCAGGCACCCAGGGGTCCCTCGTGGGTGAGACTGAATGTGTGAACCACCTCTCCCTCAGCTGAGAAACCTTCCCTCACACCCCCTGGGCAGACAGAGCATCCATTTTTGCCTCCAGGTGGGGATCATCAGGACTGACGGACTCCCCTCCCCCAGCATTTCCTCAGGCTGCCACACACCTGGGAGGCAGCGAGGGCTCAGGGTCACTGCTAAGTCTGGAACCCAGACAGAAACAAGACAGTGGCTCAGACAAGGGCGGGGCCTGGAGTCCAGGGGGTCTGCCTGGTCCCTGTGCCTGAGCAGTTCCCAGAGCAAGGCGAGGCTGGGACACGAGCAGGGGCTGGGGTGGCAGAGCCCCGTCCAGCCCCCAGACTTCTGCTGAGCTCACACAACTCCTTGTTGTGTGTGGAACCGCAGAGTGGGAGTTGGGGCAGCTCAGTGTCTCTTGGAGGCACAGGGCAGAGGCAGGAGGCTGGGAAAGGAGCTGCCCCTGGCAGTTATCTGACCCCAGGAGGACTTGCCCAGGACTATGAGCTCATGGGCACAAGCACAGAGCTGGGTGGTGACAGGAAAGGAATGGCAAATGTTCGCTGGAGACCTGGAGGCGTGGGGCTTTCACATGAGCTCATGCGATAAGACGCTCCCTGGGCCTTGCCAGGCCAGGACCCTGCGGGCAGCTGTGCCCCACAGGACGAGCCCCTGCTGGGCATCCCCCCTCCCCCGCCCCCCGCCAGCCTCTGCGCTCTGCACACATGCTCTCACTTGCTTGGAAACCTCGGGCTGGGGCTCGGAAACTAGTCTCAAGATGGCCTGGGCAGTGTCGAGCTTAATTTGGGTGGAGTGACGAAAGTTCTTTTTTTTAATCAACTTTGTGCATGAGGGTGTATAGGATATTTACCCAGTGTTACAGAGCAAGATCAACAGAAATGTCAAGACTGCATCAAAATGTTTAAATGCCTTTACCAACATAACATGATCTGCCTGTTACTTTCCGAAGTTTTCAGATTGTCCAAAATGTGTGCCTAGGTGAAATCTAAGTGTACCTAATATCTTGTGATCGACCTTTTTATGCAATGTGATTTTTTAAAAGATTTTATTTATTGGGGTGCCTGAGTGGCTCAGTGGGTTAGGCCTCTGCCTTCAGCTCGGGTCATGATCCCAGGGTCCTGGGATCAAGCCCCACATCGGGCTCTCTGCTCAGCAGGGAGTCTGCTTCCCCCCTCTCTGCCTACTTGTGATCTCTCTCTGTCAAATAAATAAATAAAATCTTTTAAAAAAATATTTTATTTATTATTTATTTGACAGAGAGAGATCACAAGTAGGCAGGAGACAGGCAGAGAGAGAGAGGAAGGGAAGCAGGCTCCCCGCCGAGCAGAGAGCCCGATGCGGGGCTCGATCCCAGGACCCTGGTATCACGACTCACATCGATGAATGCAGAGGCTTTAAACCACTGAGCCACCCAGGTGCCCCTGCAATGCGATTTTGTATAATTTTTTCCATCGATCTGCATGGTCTGCTATATAATCATCCACAGTTAGGATTTGGGCTGCTTAAGTACTGTGTATATATATATACAAATTATACAGGTAAAAACATCTCTGTGCAAGTAGAATTTTCCCCCTCCCTCCCTCCCTCCCTCCCTTCCTTCCTTCCTTCCTTCTACCTCTACCCTCCCTTCTCTCTCTCCCTGCCTCTCTTCTCCTTCCTTCCTTCCTACCTTCCTTCCATCAGAGGAATTGTCAGGTGGAGGATCTGATGATGGGAGCTCTCTGTGTCTGGCGACTCTGTGCCAGCCCTGGGTCAGCAGTACATTCTGGTGACTTCTCTTCTCAGTCCTCTGCGAATCCTGCAGCTTGTTTGCATTTGCCCATGAACCTCCAAGTGGCTTTAAGTCGTCTTCCTCTAATTTCTAAGGGCTTTCAATAAGACTTTTATCAGCTTATTAATTATCTTGATATTATTATTTTTCTTAGACACTATGAAGTGTTCTCCACTCCATTGCTTTTCTTTACATTTATATTCAGATGTTTACAAATTTTAAAAATGTATTCTAGTCTCATTGCCTCCCATACTTCTCTTTAATTACATGCTTGGACAGTTCCTTCACTTGGAGCTTTCTCCCCAGGACCATCTGTCCCAGAGATCCCCCACTGTGTCTCTAGCACCCAGCCTGGAAAAATCTACTGCAGGGGCTCAAAGTGCATACCATGAAGTGGCTTCGGTGTTTGTAAATTGGGTCTTTTTACCTACATCAGGCAGGAAACTGAGCTTAGAGAGTTAATTTAAGTATTTGAGTAAGCACCTTGGATAGGAATGAAACCCAGAGGTCTGTCTGCTCTGAAACCCACACTCGGTCCTGACACCCATATGTCAGTAGGTTGAGTGAGCCTATGTTTTTCTATTCTTCTGTTGTGGGTTTTTTTTTTAATGGCTCTATGTATGCATGCATGTGAAGATTTAACTTTAACCTGTCTGGAATGTTCTGTGGTAAATGTTATGAGTAAGGATTCGTTATTCACCTGACCTTATTATCCATTTCCCATATGAATGTAGAGAGAATTACTTCTATCATCGTTTTACAGTTTTCACTTGCTTTGTTATATATTACATTAAAATATATTTGTTCTATATAACCCATCTCTATATTTGTTCATATCTGTTCCACCATAAAGTTTTGACAACTGCATGTATGTTCTATAGACTGGTAGGTATTCTCCTGGTCTTGCCCTAAGATAAAAAAAAAAAGTTCCTGAATAGTTGTTTTTCTATATAAATGTTATTATTACTTTATAAACTTCTATAAGATTAATTTTAATGTTAAGTGGTTGTATTTTACTTTGATCTGAAAGTTTTTATGGGTTTTTATTTTATTTTTTATTTCAAGTTTTTATTCAAATTCTAGTTAACATATATGGTAAAATTGGATTCAGGTGTAGAATTTCTTATGAATATATAATTTTATTGCATTGTGGTCTGAGACTAGAACTTATATTTCTGGGATTTGGATTTTACTGGGATTTTCATTGTACTTGAATGTATATATAATTTTTTTTTTTTTAAGTAGGCTTCACCCTTTGCTTGGAGCCCAATGCAGGGCTTGAACTCACAACCCTGAGATTAAGACCTAGCTGAGATCAAGAGCCAGACGCTTAACTGAGTGAACTATCCAGGTGCCCCTGAATATATATTATTTTTGTAAATATTTCATGGGAACTTAAACATAAGGCTATTCTTTGTAAATTACATAGCATAGTATGTAAGCCCCCCTCGTTATTTGATCAATGATGTTTCAGTACTCGTTTGCCATTACTGTTTGCTCTGTCCCGTATAGTAGCCCCTTCTCTGGGGAACTCTCCTCCACTCCAACCCTGTAGTTTTATTAAGGTATGCCAATCTCAATGACCTCTTTCTCTGATCGTCATCGCAGGCATGTGGTTCAGATCTCACCAGGCCCAGGCCCCTGAATCTGTCCATGGCAGAAACCCAACTCAAGCTATCAAGGACTTTATCATTTGCAACACTGGGAAGTCTAGGGAGGGGATGCTATTAGCTGATCCATTCTGTCCCACTGCAGGGGATCTCTCTCCACATGGCAGGGAATGGAGGTGAGGCGGGAGGTGCCCTCAGATTTCTTCCTCCAATGTCTAGACAGGATCTTACAGAAGGACCAACTGGAACTGGTCCCGTTTCATTTGAGTCCCCAGTCGTTGTGGCCCAGAAGATGGTTTTTCATGGGTTGGCCAGTGTTAGCTCAAGTGCTCTTGTCTGGGACCTAGAGGTGTGGTATAGAGATTGGCAGCCTCGGACAACCCCGGGGAATGAGGACAGAATGGGTCTCCAAAGGAAATCTGATAACTGTTACCAAAGGGAGAAGAGAAGGGAGTCTTGGGAACGGAAGAACCACAATTGTCTATGATAGGTGGCATCCCCCCGGCCGTATGATGGATTCAAGGATCAGCATGTGACCCAGCCAAGCCCAGGGATTTTTTTTTCGCCTGACCTGGAACTGACAGGAAGGAGATGTCTTTCCTGTTGTGCATAAGGTGGCCAGCCTGGAGCTGCTCATGGGCATTGTCTCTGGGTTCTGACACTAAAGCCAATTAAACCCAGGGAAGTACCTGTGGGGAGTCAACCTTTCCACAGAAAGCAATTTGGTAACTTCCAGCTCAGGGGCTGGGGGGATTGACTTCCCAGGGGCCCATTTCCCAAAGCAGGCCCCGGACATTGTAATATTATTTAAAAATATGAAAGTTTTTATTTTATTCTACCTTTTCAAGAATGAAAATTGTTTTTTTTTCCTGAGTACTATATAACCTGCTCTTCATTACCAAGCGAATGTGTCAAGATTTTTCATATTAAGAGAAGGTTGACCAGAAAAGCCTTGAAATCTTTTTTCTTGTCCATTTCCTGAATCACTCCAAAAAAATGAAGTACTATGTGATCTCTTCAAAGGGCCTGGCCTTTACTCTGCTGGGGAAATTAAGGAGCCTGTCCCATGTTCTGGATGGAGAAGCCAAGGGAGATGATATCCCTCCTCTCAAGGCCAGATCAGGAGGAACAGGACCATTGTTTAGTCAAAAGGGATCCATCTGTTAAGGCTTCTGATACTTATTGACAGACTGCCCAGACATATACAAAATATATGTAGTACTTAACTCTTCCCACCAGTGTGTCAGAAGCCTCACCCCCACTGGGTGTTACCGTCTTTTTCACCTTTGTTCATTTAGTAGGTGAGGAAGGATACCCCACGGGTTCTGTGGTGATGGTGCTATGTGTGTGGTTTTCTCTCTCCTCCTATTTTTCTTTTCTTCTTTTTTAATCTTCCCTTGGTTGCCAATGAGGTTGGACATCCTCTCATGAAGTCACTGGCCACTTGTAAATCTCAGTCAATTACCATGTCATATCTGTTGCATATTTTCCACTGGGATATTCTTTACTCCTAATTGGTTCGTGAGCATTATTCATGCACTGGGAAGAGTATTCCTTTGCTTCTTACGTGTGGAAATGTTGCTTCTCAGTTTCTGCCTTGACTTTTAAATCCATGTGGATAGTAGCATATAGAAATTTCCAATTTTTATATAGTCAAACCCATCATTCTAAAATTTTACTTTAAGTAGGCTCCATGCCCAGTGTAGAGCCCAATGTGTGACTTGAACTCACAACCTTGAGATCAAGACCTGAGCTGAGATCAAGAGTCAGACGCTTAACCAACCGAGTGAACCAGGTGCCCCATAACCCATCGTATTGTTTATGGTTTTTTGCTTTTGTATCATTTTTAGAAAGGCCTGCCCCTTCACTTCCCAAGTGAAGATTAATAAACATCGCCTATTTTTTCCCCCAGTACTTTTATGGAATTTTGTATGTGTACATTTTTATAATTGGAATTTACAAAGATGTGAGGTAGAGAGTCAGCTTTATTTTTTTAACAGCAAAAATTTAAAGCAGGTGTTACCAATCACCACAATCATTAAAGCATCTGTGGCTTGCTGTTGGGAGACATGAGCAACCAGCTTATCCAGAAAACGATATGAAGTTATTCAAACACAACTTAATGAGAAGGAAGGGCAGAATCCAACGACTTTATCCTACCCAATTTTATCTCTGATCAGTGACTCCCTTTCTAACCGAAACAGCCTGGATCAGGAATCCGTAAGGTTAAGGCATCAACCTCAGATCTGTGTCAAGAACTGGGCTTCTCCCGGAACACATGAGGTTCAGACCCTCAGTGATTCTGTCCCTGGAGCCCAAGGTCATGGAGAGGGCAACAAACAGCCCTATGCACCTAATATCTCTTCACAGAGTATTGAAGAGGACAGGGGAGCTCTGGGTGGACAACTGAGAGAGCCCCATTTCTCATAGAGGTCCAAACTTGGGTGGATTTGCTCTGCCATGCTAATGTTCCAGAAAGGCTACGTTTTTCTATTTTTCTAAGTCAGATTAAATGTGGCTCCGTCTTCAACTGCCTTATGGAGAGGATGGTCAATTTCATCATTTTGGGGCACCACTTCTCTGCTGAGGATTCTCCAAGAGTCCTGGGGGGGGGCAGTGGGAGCCGGGTTTGTGGCAACTCAGAAGGTTTAACTGGGAGAACTTAGACGACACACGCCGTGACGCCTCACAGACACGCAGGTTGTGTCTTTCCACCATGAAGCTTTGCTCGATCATAAAGTCAAGGTCGACATGACCGTAAATCAGGTTCAGGATTCCAGACTCAGTGACATTTCACGGTGCGTTTAATGTGGCTTCTCACATGTCACACACTGCAAAGCGCCACGCAAAGTCGCACAACCACCAAGATACAGCAGGGGGTGGAAAGTGAAGAAACTGAACACGAAGTCAGTCTGTGAGTGTGCACTTGACACGGGGCCCCTGTCCCATCTGGGTTGGCTCTTGGCATGTGCTATTTGTTACGTTCATGCCGTAGAGGATCTCTGTTCTGTTCAGAGGTCGATCAGGCAGAGCCTGATGTGGTCAGATGTGAAGGGTCAGCATCTAGAAAGTCTGACAGTTTGCTGCAAAAATCATCCCATTTGAAGGAAGTTTAATCAGTCTTGGGCCTTGGCAGACCTTCTCTGGTCCTGCTGGTTATCAGTTCTGGGTGCCATCAGCCTGTGGTGGTTTCTGCGGAATCTGGTCTTGGCCTCACCGCCCTTGGCTGCTCGCATCACCTCCAGACACCAGCCGCCGCTGACACGAGTGACTCCGTTTTGCTCTCTACAGCTACACACAAGGTAAAGGAACTAAGGGGGTGATTGAGATGACCTTTCAGTAAGTACTTTTACTTACTGAAAGGACCTTTCAGTAGTACTTTTAACTTTTAAAGTAGTACTTTAACTTTTACTTTTGAAGCTGCCACTGCCAGAACCCTGGCCAAGCAGGACAGAAAATAATCAGAATGTATTGGGGGCTGAGGAGGTACATGGAGAATAACCAGGATAGATAATACAGGAGTCCTGAAAGGAGCCTGTGGTCACACTGGTGTTTCTTTTTCTTCCTTCCTCTTCTTTTTTTTTTTTTTTTTATGAGAGGGAGAGTGGGGGGAGGGGGAGAGAAAGAGAGAGAATCTTAAGCAGGTTCCATCCCCAACATGGAGCCTGCTGCAGGGGGGCTCGACCTCACACCCCTGAGATCATGACTTGAGCCTAAATCAAGAGTTGGATGCTTAACTGGCTGAGCCAGCCCACATTGGTGTCTCTTAAGTCTAGCCTGGGGAACTGAGACCTCCCCGGCAGGAGCTTGCACCTATCTCATGATCGCCCAAGCCCGTGGGCACCATGGGCAGGCAGGGGGCTCTGCTGCCTTTGAGTTGGAAAAGTTGCACTGCCTTGGGGTGCTGGTGCTTTCCCTGGACATCCTGGTAACAGGGGGACAGCCTCCCCTCTCCCATTCAACTAAGGGACCCAGAGGTGGGGCCGGTCTCCCCCTGATGGTAGAGGTGGTGGACCAGGCATGAGCACCATAAGAAATATGGTTCCGAGGCTTTCCTGGAGCTTCAATGGGGTCCGCCCTACAGCTGCATGGTGGACCCAGGGAGCCAGGGCCATGTCGGACATCGGAGCCAGGAGGCTGGAGGCAGTAACACCAGCGGGCAAGGCCCTGGGTTAGGGATGTGGGTGGGGTGCACTATTGCAGTGGTGGAAGTCTGTGTCCCCAAGGGACTGTCTGAATTTCTGTTTCCCTAGCAGGCAGCTGGAGGGAACACACTGGGGACAAATTTGGGGACATATCCAAGCACCACAGGAAGACTTCATATATTAGGGGAGGCTATGCTCCCAAATTGACCATAAATTCCTGCTGACAAGGCAGGAAGGTCCCAGGATTGGGGTAACTTAGACATTAATGTAACTGTGATCTTACTTGTCTGCCAAGCAGGTGAAGTTTATGAATTTCTCATTCCATTGGTTTTGATATTGTGGAAAATAATTAAATGTGTCTCAGGCAAAGAACTAGGAATGGATTCATGAAATCCACAAACTTACCTCCACTGAAATGAAACAAAACCTGGGGAAGCGGTAGCCCTTTGAAAATTCACCTTAGTCTCTGAGAACTGTTAGCTAATCACGAACGAGAGCCTTCCTTCTGATATTGTCCCCATGGAAAAGAGAGCTTCTGTCCACATTTTTATTATCAGTCAATGCCTAGAAGAATTTACATTCCTGGGAAGGATAAATTCACTTGGAAGGTGGTGATATTTATTCAGTAAAGATCCAACTCCTCTGAGTCTGCTGAAATTGGTTTAATACCTTTTTTCAAATCCCGTATTAAAGGTGAGCAAGAGGGGTGCCTCGATGGCTCAGTTGGTTAAGCTTTGGACTCCTGGTTTGGGTTGGAGTCATCATCTTAGGGTCGTAGGATAGAGCCTTGAGTCCAGCCCCACATCCAGACCCATGTCCAGCCCCATGTCCAGCATCTTGTCCAGCCCCACCGTGAGCCCCACATGAGGCTCCCTGCTCAGTGGTGAGTCTGCTTTTCCCTCTTCCTCAGCCTGCTGCTCCTCCTGCTTGCACTCATTCTCTGTGTCAAACAAATAAATAAAATCTTTTAAAAAATAAGTAACTTTAAATACACACAGGCAATATTCACCTGTTGGAAACAAAATAAAAGTTTTAAAAGAGCTTTTTGAGCTATAATTTGTACCTTAACCAATTCACCCATTTAAAATGTATAATTCAATGGCTTTTAGTACATTCAGAATTGTGCTACCATCACCATAATCCATTTTAAAACACTTCATCACCCTGAACAACCCCTCACCCCCAAACTATTAATCCTCATTCCCTCCATGCCCCACAAACCTAGGCAACCACAAATCTATTTTCTGGGTTTATAGATTTGCCTATTCTGGGCATTTCGTATAAATGGAATTAGATAATATATGGCCTTATGTGTCCGCTTTCTTTATATAACATTTTTACGATTCAATCATATTGGGGCACCTGGGTGGCTCAATGGGTTAAGCCTCTGCCTTCGTCTCAGGTCATGATCTCAGGGTCCTGGGATTGAGCCCTGCATCGGGGCTCCTGCTCAGCGAGGAGCCTGCTTGCCTCTCTCCCCAGCTTGTGCTCTCACTCTCAGTCTCTCAAATAAACAAATAAGTAAGTAAATAAATAAATCTTTAAAAAGAAAGAGTCAGTCATATTGTCGCATGTATCAGTACTTTGTTTTTTTATGGCTATATGATAGCCCGCCATATGCACCCACCATGTTTTGTTTACCCACTGATTGGTTGATGGACATTTGCCCTGCTTCCATTTTTTGGCATCATGTATAATGCTGCTATGGAGATATATGCACAGATTTGGGGGTCAACATATGTTTTCATTCTCTTGAGTATATACCTAGGAGTGGAATTACTGGGTCATATGGTAGCCCCGTGTTTAATGTTTTGAGGAGCTGTCAAGCAGTTTTTCAAACTGGCAGCAGCATCCATTCCCACCAACACAGAATGAAGGTTGCTTCATATCATTACCAGTCCGTGTTTTACCTGTCTTTCTGATCATGGCCATCCTAGTGGGCATGAAGAAAGTAAGAGGTCTTTAAAGAATACGCATTATGGTGAAAGCTTAACAATCTCATGAATGATATGGGATTCTTTTTTTTTTAAGCAGGCAATGAAGAGATGCTCAACATAACTCATCATCAGGGAAATGCAAATCAAAACTACAGGGAGGGGCGCCTGGGTGGCTCAGTTGGTTAAGCAACTGCCTTTCGCTCAGGTCATGATCTCAGGGTCCTGGGATCGAGCCCCACATTGTGCTCTCTGCTCAGTGGGGAGCCTGCTTCTCCCTCTCCCTCTGCCTGCCACTCTGCCTGCTTGTGATCTCTCTCTGTCAAATAAATAAATAAAATCTTAAAAAAAAACTACAGTGAGATGTCACCCCACACCTGTTAGAATGGCTAGAATCAACAATATAAAAAACAAGCATTAGCAGGGCTGTGGAGAAAAAGGCACCCTTGTGCACTGTTGGTGCACACTGATGCAGCCCCTGTGGAAAACAGTATGGAGTTTCCTCAAAGAATTAAAAATAGAACTGCCCTATGACCTAGTAATCACGCTAGTAAAGAATATGAAAACACTAAATCAAAGGGATACATGCATCCCGATGTTTATAGCAGCATTATTGACAATAGCTAAGCGATGGAAGCAGCCCAAGTGTCCATCGATTGCTGAATGGATAAAGATGTGGTGTGTATATACAATGGGGGAATTGTTCAGCCACAAGAATGAAATCTTACCATTTGCAATGCCATGGATGGAACTAGAGTGTATAATGCTAAGTGAAATAAGTCAGAGAAAGACACATACCATATGATCTCATTCATATGTGGAATTTAAGAAACAAAACAAACGAACAAAGAAGAGAAGAGACAAACAAACACACAAACAAAAACCAGACTCTTTAACTATAGAGCACAAACTGATGGTTATCAGAGGGGAAGTAGGGAGGGAGGATGGGTGAAACAGGTGAAGGGGATTAAGAGCACACTTATCTTGGGGCACCTGGGTGGCTGAGTGGGTTAAGCCTCTGCCTTCGGCTCAGGTCATGATCTCAGGGTCCTGGGATCGAGCCCCACATCGGGCTCTCTGCTCAGCGGGGAGCCTGCTTCCCCCTCTCCCTCTTCCTGCCTCTCTGCCTACTTGCGATCTCTCTCTGGTGTTAAATAAATAAATAAAATCTAAAAAAAAAGAGCACACTTATGTTAATGAGCACTAAGCAATGTACAGGACCATTGAATTGCTATATTGTACATTTGAAACTAATATAACACTGTATGTTAACTACACTGGAGTTAAAATAGAACAGTTAAAAAGAAGAAAATAAGAAACATGTGTTTTAATATACGTATTATCCAACTGAAATCTTGCTCTCCTCTGCAGGCAGATGGCATTGCTGGTGGAGATGCTGGCCAGTATTTTCAGAGTTCAGGGACTATTCTTTAAGAGGAACAAAAATACTGATCCCCGAATAAGGGGAAAGAGTTCATTGTTTATCTTAACCTTCTTCCCCACGGCAAAACACCTGCAATCCATAATGTGGAAGCAAATGTGTAACTGTTTTTACTGCATCTGACAAGATAATTCTGGTGAACACGAAGTGTGAATATTTGGTTAAGAATTCTTGGAGACCATCCGAGGCAGTGGGAAGCCCCAGGTTTCCATCTCCTGGCTGACCGCAGGTTGGGCCCTGTGTATGGGCTTCCTGGCCGTGGGAGGAGATGATGGAGGACTTGAGGTTGGCAGCAAAGAGAAATGGCCCGATTGGAAGAGGGAAAAGCAAGGAGAACCATAAGGCTGACCTGAGAGGGATGACTGAGCAGAGCTCTTGAGGAAAGGCAACATTTGGCTTGTTCACTGTGGTGTTCATAGGACCCAGACCTCTGCCAGGTTCCTCGTGTTCATTTCCTCTCGACGATGCAAGATGAGGAAACCACCTGACCCAGTGGTGAGCCCAAGGGAGAGATGGGTTCAGGCCTCTCTGAACCACAGTCTTTCACTGCTGTCACACTCAGCATGTCAATTTCGTGAATAAAGGGTGTCGGGATAGAAGAAACTGGTAACAGGAGGGGGACTTGGTGCTGCTGGACAGGAATAGGGGGCACTTTTTCACTGGCTACCCTTTGCACTAAATAAGCATAGTCCTTTTCAAAATAAATACCTCACATAACAAGTTCTACTATCTCCCATGCACAGTAAGAGGCCACTTTTGAAGGATCAAAAGTCAGCTTAGCTTCAGTTTTCATTTTTCTTCAAAATAAGTATTCTAAATAAATAAATATTCTAAGCCCAGCATGATGACCTGGTTGCTTGTACACTAAAAATAAATGAGCCAAAATGGGCAGGAAATTGTTTATAGCAAGAATTACAGAAAACAGTGACTATTACACTTTAATAAGAGACTTAATAAATTAGTTGGATTGAAGGTTTTGATAGAGGATTGGTTAAAGTCATGAGAAAACACTATATTTGGAAAAAAATACATTTATAGCATACAAGAGGAGTCAAAACATCACTGGTAACCATATAGATAAAGTTCAAACACAAAGCAGTATTTTTTTTAAAGATTTTATTTATTTATTTGACAGGCAGAGATCACAAGTAGGCAGAGAGGCAGGCAGTGAGAGAGGGAGAAGCTCCCTGCTGAGCAGAGAGCCCAATGCGGAGTTCCATCCCAGGATCCTGAGACCATGACCTGAGCCGAAGGCAGAGGCTTTAACCCACTGAGCCACCCAGGTGCCCCCAAAGCAGTATTTTCAATTACTAAAATCGTTTTTTTAAGGTATAATACCCCATTCCGACAAAGTTATAGTGAAATTGGTACACATTGCTTTAGGGTAGCATTAAATTGAAAATTACATGTATTTGGAGTACGTATTGGATATGTATCAATTGTCATAAAAATGTTTATACTGCTTGAGTGAGGAATCTCAAGTTAGTCTATTTTGTCTAAGGAAATTATCCAAAAGGAGCTTAACAAAATATACAAAAATGGTATCGCACCATTATTTATAATGCTTGAACACTAATACAATTATTGTGCATAAACTTAGTGGAATACAATACAGCCTTTTAAATTAATATATAAAAATAAATTTTCAAAGGAAAGAATTTCATGCAGATATATATATATGTATATATATGCAGGGATTTAGTTGCATGGATGAAAATTAAACACTGTTTATGATAAAAGATTGGATATTATGTATCTAACAATATGATGTAATTTTGGTCAAATAACTAATGGAAGATTCATACTGTTTATTTAAATTAAGGCTATAGAATCATATTTGTTTTCATGCTGATATATATTTTCAAGTGTTTGGAGTGAAAAAGATACAGAACAATTGTAAAGTAGATTACATTTTGATTTCAAAACTTCAAGGCTTTTCAATTTCAAAACTTACTAAAAAGTCATTGTAATCATGACAGTATGGCACTAGCATTAAGTTAGACTTACAGGTCAATGGGATAAAATTGAGAGCCCAGAAATAAATCCATAAACTTATGGGCAGTTGATTTTGACAAGGGTGCCAAGAGCATTCAGGGGGAAAAGAATTGTCTTTTTAACAAATGGTGCCAGAACAACAGGATAACCACGTGCAAAAGAGTGAAGATTTAAATGTACAGATCAAAGATTTAAATTTAAGAGCTAAAACATAGAGGAAAACATAGGTATACAATCTTTGTGACCTTGGATGAGGCAACAGTTTCATAGATATGTCACCTACAGCATAAACAACCAAAGAAAAATAGATAATTTGGACTGCATCAAAACAAAAACTTTTTTTTTTGCACTGGAGGACATTGTTAAGATAGTAAAAATATAATCGACAACACAGGGGAAAATACTTGCAAATCACATACTCGATAAGGGCCTCACATCCAGAATATGTAAAAAAGCCTTATAATTTAACGACGAAAAGGACAACACACTTGAACAGGCATTTCTCTAAAAAGATATAAAAGAGGTCAATAAGCACATGAAAAGATACTTACCATCACTAGCTATTAGGGAACTGCAAATTAAAATTACAAGGAGATACCACTTTACTAGATGAGAGTATCATTCTACTAGAATGGCTGTAATAAAAAAAATGGGAAATAACAAATGACACCAAGGTTGTGGAGAAATCTGAACCCTCATCCATTGCTGGTGGGAAAGTAAAATGGTGTAGTTGCCACATAACTGGGCCCATATGACCCAGCAATTCCATGTCTATGTATATAACCCAAAGAATTGAAAACATATATTTATGCAAAAACTTACACTTTAATGTTCATAGTAACATTATTCATAATGGCCAAAAAGTGTTAACACCCCAGATGTTTATCAACTGATGAAGAGAGAAACAAAATGTGATATACATACAGCGGAATATTAGTTCTCCATAAAAAGGAATGAAGTACTGGTTCATGCTACAATATGGACAAACCTTGAAAACATGTTAAGTGAGAGAAGCCAGTCACAAGGGACCAAGCCCATTCCTCTATATGAAATGTCCAGAATAGGGAAATCTGTAGAGACAAAAAATTGGTAGCTGCCTAGGTCTGGGAGGATGGGAGGGAAATGACAGCTAAAGGGTATGGAGTTTCTTTTTGGTATGATGAAATGCACTACATTGATTGTGGTGATTACTAGAAAACATTGTGGCTATACTATAAACCACTGAACTGCATACTTTAAAATGGTGAATTAGCTGTTATTTGAATTATATAGTTGGCCGTTGAACAACATGGGTTTGAACTATGTGGGTCCACTTACATGCAGCTTTTTTTATAAATGTAACACTGTACGTAAAAATATTTTATCACTTTCTTAATAACCTTTTTTCCTCTAGCATACTTTATTGTAAGAATGCCGTATATAATGTGTACAACATACAAAATAGGTGTTAATTGACTGTTTATGTTATTGGGAAGGCTTTCAGTTAACAATAGACTAATAGTAGACTATTAGTAGTAACATTTTGGGGGAGTCAAAAGTTATATACAGATTTCCAGCTGTCTGGGGGATTAGCATCCCAATCCCTGCATTGTTCAAGGGTCAACTGTATAACTCATCTTAAAAATTTCAAAAAGGTATATTGTGAGCCAAATCCAAATGTCTATCTCTCTGTCTGTCCGTCTATCTTTGGGTGGTGGAATCAGGCATACATTTTTAGTTGCTTCCTCATAATCAAATGTTATTTCCAATTAACATTTGTAATTTATATAATGAATAGCATAAAAGAAAACTCTAAAATAAACATGGAACATACTAAGTTACAATTTATAAATGTAGGGATGTAAGATAGTTACACATTCTGCAACTATGCAGCACGAGTATATAGCACCAGTCCAGAAAAACAGAATAACATAAAAATAATTGTGCAAAAGTAGTAAAATTATGTACGGATTTTTTTGAAACTTTTTCAGTATTATAGTCTCTATATTTACAAGTAGGAGGGAAATAATGATATTTACCTTACAAAATGAATTTGGTTTTTATTTATTTGATATTGCAAGTGTTAATGACAACATTATCAACTCTAGGTGCCTTTTTTTTTTTTAAAGTCTAGGTGCTTTTTAAAAAGAATTCACTGAGTCATTCTATAATAAATTTTCCATGTTTTTTCCTTGAACTTTCCCTTTCACTAATCTTTCCCTGTTACCTGAGTTTTCTTTTCTTCTTGTGTAAGTTGTATTCAAAATTAATTCCCTTTAATATTTAAAATTTATCAGAGTTTAACTTTGAATAACATTTCCTAATAATTGAAACTTCTTTGTGTTTTATAGTTTTTACATTTTGTTTCTCTTATGCTCTCTTGGGTATTTTGTTGAAATCCTAATAGTCTGCAAATATTATATTAGCTAATTTCTTATCTGTTTTACATATTAAACAGACACCCTCTTATTTTCTAATTTATATGATTTCGTATTTATTGTTTTTTACTTTTAAATTTGTTACCTAAATCTTTAAAAACTTTAGGTGTGCTGGGTGGCTGGGTGCCTGGGTGGCTCAATTGGTTGGGCATCTGCCCTCCACTGAGGTTGTGATCCAGGGTCCTGAGATTGAGCCCTGCGTTGTGCTCCCTGCTCCTTGGAGAGCCTGCTTCTCCCTCTTCCTCATTCCCTCCCCCTGTTCGTGCTGTCTCTCTCTCTCTCTAATAAATAAATGAAATCTTAAAAAAAAAATTAGGTGTAGATTGAATTGATTATTTTTTCCTTTTTCCTTCTTATTAACATAGTCAGGAAAGAAACAAATTTCATCTGACACAGCTTTAACTGTGTAAATGGTATCTTTTTTCTTTGTCTTTAACATAACATCCCTTTTAGGGGTTGCTTTTTTATTTTTATTTTTTAAAGATTTTATTTATTTATTTGACAGACAGAGATCACAAGTAGGGAAAGAAGCAGGCAGAGAGAGAGGGGGAAGCAGGCTCCCTGCCGAGCAAGGAGTCCGATGTGGGACTCGATCCTAGGACCCTGGGATCATGACCTGAGCTGAAGGCAGAGGCTTTAACCCACTGAGCCACAGAGGCTTTAACCCACTGCGCCACCCAGGTGCCCCTAGGGGATTGCTTTTTTAACTCAATTATTCTGTCACAGAGTTTTTCTTCCATTCTTTCCTGGTCGTGTGCATATAGGTAGTACATTGGGTTTTTCTTCAATTTTGTTGTATGGAAGTCCAAGAAAGCATGTGTAAAATCTTTGTGTATCTATTGTGAATATCTTTATCTTGAAAATTGCAATTAATTGTCTGAGAAGGCTCAATCTGCACTTGAGAAAGCTCTCTATTTCCCAATTTTTCCTCTTTGGATCTGTTCCTCCAATCGCCTCCATCTGTAAAAGAAATGGAGGCCCCCGAGGTGCAGGGACTTGCCCGTGATCTCTCAGTGGGGCTGGGGCAGAGCCTGGGTTTGGGGCCAATGAATGGAGCATTGTGGAGAGTTAAGGCCAACATGCTCCAACAGCACCCTTTCCCGGCTGGTGCCCCATTCTGTTGAAAAGCTACAGAGCAGAGCTGCCTTAGGCCCGCAGTGTGGATTGTATTCACCACCCCCCCTGCAGTCTCCCTCCCTTACACTGCATCATACTGGACTCTTGTCCTTGGGCTTCCCTTTGGCCTTGCCTAAGAAGGGATTCTTTCCTAGGATGCTGCCTCCTCATGAAAACAGACCTCCATTGGGTTCTGCCACGGGTGTTCTGGGCATGCCCAGGTATGCCAGTATCCTGGGATGAACATAACTTAATCAGTCAAGCTGGGACCCGCTATACTTGCTTTTATGCAAGCATGATTTACCTGAGCCAGGCTCTTAAATTATTCTATCTTCCCTTTAGTTAAATGTATTTTTTTAAGAAGATTCGTAGGTGCGGATTTTGTCTTTTTAATCCAGTCTATGATGCTGTTTTTTAAATGGGAGAATTTCATCCATTTACATGTAATCTTATTATTGTTGTAATTGTGTTATTCTGTATTTTTCTCAGTTATTAAAATTCTTTGTTTTCTGTTTAGTTTACTTTAGGAATTCTATTGGAGGCCGTGTATTTTGATTCATTTAAGGGAGATGAGATGTTCTCACAATTTTCTGATCCACTCAGTTTCCTAGTGTCTTACTACGTTTTTCACTAACCCAACAAAAAACAGACTGGGCTCATTTCTTTATATTTGTTCTAACTAAAAACTACTTTAAAAAAGCCTGTTTCTGGGGTGCCTGGGTGGCTCAGCGGGTTAAGCGTCTGCCTTTGGCTCAAGTCATGATCTCAGGGTCCTGGGATCAAGCCACACATTGGGCTCTCTCCTCAGCAGAGAGCCTGCTTTCCTCTCTCTGTCTACTTGTGATCTCTGTCAATTAAATAAATAAAATCTTAAAAAAAATAAAAAAGCCTGTTTCTTTCTTAAGAGTAGGTTCAGGTTCTTTTTTCTTTCTTTTTTTTTTTTTTTTATTCACTCACCTTCTCTAAGTCCTCTTTGCTCAAATTGTCTTGGTTTGGTTTTGGCATTCTGAGAAGTTTTATCTCCAGTTAAATATTTTCAAATGTGATGATCACATTTTACAAAAATTATACTTTATATTCTTGCTTTTCAGACGAGGGTATGTCTATCTGTGTAGATGGGTTATACACTGCGTAAGATTATTTCTCCCTGCCCATATACCTTCATTGAAATTTGCCCCCCCCTTTCCCTTAATAAGTGGGTCTACAGGTGCACACACATACACAGAGATCCTAAGGAAGGTATAGACCCAAATGGCCATAATTGTACAGAGTGAGTCTGTTTCCCTGGTCAGTGGACTGGCTCCATGGATCCCCCTAGCCCAGTTCATAGGCTGGCCTTAGCCAATCAGCTGTTTTCTCTCTAGACTTTTTTTTTTTTTAATTTTTAAAAATTTAAAAAAGGTTTTATTTGTCTAACACACAGAGAGATCACAAGTAGGCAGAGAGGTAGGCGGCGGGGGCGGGGGTGTTGGGGGGACCCGCCGAGCAGAAAGCCTGATGCGGGGCTTGATCCCAGGACCCTGGGATTATGACCTGAGCTGAAGGCAGAGGCTTAACCCACTGAGCCACTCAGGTGCCCCTTCTCTCTAGACTTTTAAAGTGAAGAGACTCATTGAGCACTGGGCTCTGGAACAGGAGAAAGACTCACCTTTCATTGAAATTGTCCCCCACCCACCTCAAACACTCACATAGATGCAGAGCAGACCCAACCCTCCCCTCCGGCACATGATTCCTTGGAGGAGAGTTGTTATCTGGAAAAAAAAATGGGGTTCTGTTAGGAAGAGAGCATGCCAAAAGTGAAGTTTGGTAGGCTGCAGCATCTGCTACAGAAGGAAGAAAGAAAGCTGTCTTTATTAGGACCATCATATACAAGATACTTAGCTGTTCTACACTCCAAAGAGTGACTATGGTTGAGGATAATTTCTTATCAAATGATAATATTGACGAACATGTATTTACTCTGTGCCAGGCACTGTTTTAAGTGCTGACTCATTTAAAATTCACATCAACCTTATGAGGTGGTACCATCATCATTCACATGCTATGGGGAGGGAAACCTCAATGGAGAGGTTGAGTAATTTGCCTAAGGTCACACAGTGAGTAACTGAAGGAGTTGGATTTGAACCCAGCAGTCTGATTGCCCTTAAGTGCTCTGACGCATTGCTGCTCTACTGGAATTGCCAGCTTCACGTGATGCTGGTATCTGGCAGGGGGCAAGGTACAGGAGAAAAGTAAAACCTTGTCCTATGAAGACCTCCCTGTGCAGTGAATTCTCCAACAAGACAAAGGAGTCAACATTCTGGGTTTAATGAGTTTAAAGGTCACTTTCTCTCTTTCTCTCTCTCTTTTTAAAAAAAGGTTTATTTATTTGAGAGAAAGATCGAGCAGGGGAGGGCAGAGGGAGAGGCAGAGAGAGAGAAGCGACTCCCCGCTGAGTGCCCAGCCTGATGCGGGGCTGGATCACAGGACCCTGAAATCAGGACCTGAGCTGAAATCCAGAGTCAGAGGCTTACTCCACAGAGCCACCCAGGCACCTCGTCATTCTTTCTTTTGTAAAGTGTAATAATTATTATTTGTCCTTTACAGCTGCTGAGATTAATATGTGATTAAAAGAGAGAGCTCAAAATTAGAAAAAAGATGGAAGATCAGAGGAAGAGAAGATCTAAATGGGAGGATGAGAGAGTATAAAAATTAAGGCAAATTAAAAGCTAAGGATGTGGGAATCAAAACTTTGAATGAATAACATTGTAAATGAGAAGTTTCTAAAATTCATACTTGAAGTAGCATATGTTAAATAGAAAATAAAAGAAAGAGTAATGAACTAGAAAATAAAAAAAATCTAAAAGATGAAGAATAACATGTTGATTGATAAAGTAAAATGAATAGTTAGAAGTATTCAAAAAGATGAGATTTTAAATAGGAACTAGAAGGTAAAGAGAAATTAAGGTAAGGGCTAAGAGCTCTGAGGCAAAAAGTGGAAAGGATCTAGAAGGATTTATATTTATTTATTTTTATTATTATTTTTCTTAAAACACTTTTTAAAAAGATTTATTTATTTATTTGTCAGAGAGAGAGAGAGCGCACAAGCAGGGGGAGCTGCAGGCAGAGGGAGAAACAGGCTCCCCACTGAGCACGGACCCTGATGTGGGACTTGATTCCAGGACCCGGGGATCACAACCTGAGCTGAAGGCAGGCGCTTGACCGACTGAGCCACCCAGGTGTCCCAAGGATTTATATTTAAAAAGCTAAGAGAAAAATAATATCCATAAAGATAGAGGGAAAAGAAAAATGTATTTTTTTTAAAACTACGTTTAAAGAGAGACAACAACAAAAACAGACTTTAATCAGACAAGGACTGAAAGTGGGAAATAGTGGTCTGGGTGGGGCTAATTGCTGGAATTGAGGAGGCCAAGATCAATTGATATGGAGAGGATGAGACATATTCTCTGCTCATCCATAACACTCAGCCCGCAGCACTGCACACGCAAAGACGAGGCTCAGGGCGCTTGACTCCATCCCACAGCTGACTGGGTCCTTCCAAAGTCATACCCCTAGGCCAGCAAATATTCCTTCATTTTTGTTCTTGGAATATGTTCAACTCTTAGTTTTTCTTCAATATGTTTAATAGTCCTTTTGTTAGCTTTTCCTTCCTTCAAGGTGAAATCAAGCATGTTGCTGAGTAGATTTATTCCATCGTATTTCCTTGAAGTTCTTGTGGTATTTGGTTACTACACTGTTTGTTTTCACACACACACACACACACACACACACACACACACACTCTCTCTCTCTCTCTTTATCACCCGGCTTCATTTTGCTCCTTTCAGTGTAATTATTGGTAGTGGGATTGGGTGGGGGGAATGAGACAACCTACAGGACTTGTTCTCAGACTGGACTGTAAGGGTGAGGGTATGGTGGGGCGGTTAGTGGAGGAGTCATGGATGGCTTCTAGGTGTCTGGATTTCTGCCTCTGTGACTGGGTAATGTTAGTATAGGAGAAGACCAAGTTGGGGGTGGTAATGGTTAGGAATCAGGGTCAGCTGGACCTGGAAAACTCTGGGGCATTTTAGCTGTCTATAATCCTTAAACTCCCAGGAAGGCTTGAATTTCATAATAGACACAACCCCTCTCAATGCCAAAATGGAATTCTGCTGGAGGTAGCAGATGGCTCACTGTATATACTGACAGGGCATGGTAACCCTGGTTCTCTGTTTATAGTCTGGGCATTCTTCAATGCCCAGCGTTTTGTCTCATTAATTGGCTATCCATTATCCAGAGACCAAAGTCAGACAAAGCTCATCACCTGGAACCCTTCATGCTCACACCATCCTGGAAGTACAGAGTTCACCCACAACTCCCTGTAGTTCTCTAAAAATATGCCCTTCACAGCAATGATAAGTTTCCATCTCTTGAGGCACCATTGAAATCTCCTGGAACCCCAGCCAAGTTTAGCCTAATGAATCACCTTGGCCCTTCAAAAGAACACAATTCTTTAGAATTGAAGCTCTATTCAAGGCTGCCAGGAGAATGTGGGATAGATTTTATCTATTGTACTTTATGGATTTGGGGCTTCTTTTTGTCTATATTACAAGTTGACTTTGTCCCTTCTGTTCACAGAACACTTGATTTAGCTTCCTTTTATCAAACCGTAACAATTTCCTGGTCCTGCCTTGCTTATGTTACACCTAAAGCTCCCTTGGCTGATTATTTTGGGTGTTCTAACTTTCCAGCCACACATTTTGAATTTCTTGGTTTACTCCCACAGATGGCTGGTCACATCCATTGTGGATAAATTTAGCCTCTTAGAGAGGAATATGCCTCTTGTAAGTGAGCTCGTTATAATACTTGATATAATGGGAATGTACTGGTTCTGGACTGGAGGTATGCTTGGGGCAAACTTCTCACCCCACGTCACTCTACAGTGTGTTGTGGTTTTCCTTTGACCCCATGAGGAAGCCCAGAGGTCACTCTACTCAGATGATGTGGGAACATGTCCATCCAACACTGCCACCTTCACACTGGCTGACACCACACTTTCTGTCAGCTGTCCCCAAATGGGATCTGCCTGCTGAACTTATGTACAGTAATTGTCCTTTTTTTGCTTATCTCTTCCTGCTTCTAATATTTTTTGTTTCCTTGGCTTCATCTCCCATTTCTGGCTCTGAAATCCCAGCTTTTATGTTATTAATCCTCTGTTCTTTTCCTTTTCTGGGTCTTCCCATCCCTGGCTCCATTGGGGCCTCTCCTACCCATTGAATCACTGTACCTTTGCCATCCTCTGCCTCCTGCTCCTGGTTGTCTTTTTCCTTCTCAGCTACAGTTTGAATAGACAAGTTTTGCCTACATCACAGTTTTGAGGAGGATTCTGACCTGTGTGAACATTAAAAACCAAAAGCTCAGGGCGCCTGGGTGGCTCAGTTGGTTAAGCTTCCGACACTTGATTTTGGCTGAGGTCATGATCTCAGGGTCCTGGGATGAAGCCCCATGTCAGACACCATGCTCAGTGGGTGGTACATGTGTCTGCTTGAGGATTTTCTCTCCCTCTCCCCCTGCTCTTCTCCCTCTGTTCCTCCTAGCCACAATGCACACTCTCTTTAAAATAAATAAATCTTTATTTTATTATTTTTAAAAGATTTTATTTGCCAGAGAGACAGAACACAAGCAGGCGGAGTGGTAGGCAGAGGGATAATCAGGCTCCCCTCTGAGCAGAGAGCCCAACAAGGGGCTCAATCCCAGGACTCTGGGATCTTGACCTCAGCCTAAGGCAGATGCTTAGTGGCACTGTAAGGGCCTATTTAGCCAGAGCAGCCCCATCCAGTTAAACAGTGATTTTGTTGTTTATGCAGTAAAACTTAAACTGACCCTGCGCCCCTCACCCCCCTCAGGGAACTTACTTAAAAACAAGTCCCGGAAACCAGTCCCAGGTAACAAAGCCCAAATACAAGGGTGGGTCAGGCCAGGTGGAGGTATCCAATCAGTGGGGGCACATACTGTCTCCCTAGCTACCAAGGAGTATGGGCCCCACCCTTTGGGCACCTTTTGGACACCAATTCTGACCAAGGTGATAGGCTAGTTCAAATATCTACTATAGGGTAAACTGTAATTCAGTTGATTCAATTGGTCACTTATGTGTGACCTAGCATGACTGTGCAGCTTTCTCTGTGTGTTACAATCTCATTGGCCACCTGTGTGTGGCCAGGCCCAACCACATGGCCTTTGCCCTTAAAAGCTAGTCTGTAAGGCAGAGAGAGGTCGCCTCTTTGTAAGAGACGGCCCTGGCCCGTCATTTTGATTCTCGATGCTTGGCGCAAAATAAAGCTTTGCTTGACCTTCACTTTGTATCAGTCTCGTTCCTTTGATTACGGACCCAACAGGCATGATGCTTAATGGATGTGACAGGTGTCCCTAAAATAAAGAAATCTTTACAAAAACAAAAAAGAATTAGTAGAGCTATTAGTAGGGGAATCCTGAAATTTACAAATACTTTAAAAAACGTTAAGGCAATCAGGAACAATTTCATGTATCTCTTTTCCTTGTTTGAATATGGAGGATATGGTGGTGGACCCCTTCACTACACAGATTCAAGCCACTGTCCACTCTGACATCATATTCCTGAATTTTTATTTTTTATGGTCACCACTAGGCACTTGATGGCCACATCATGGCACTGGCGACCACGTCCTTACTGGAATCCTTTCCTCTCCTGCTGTCTTTTCAGCAGTCCTTCAACCAAACATTCTGACTGCTCTTTGGAGGTTCCTTTTCCTTGTTCACACCTACAATGTTGATGTTTTCTTAGGCTCCATCCTTCTCTACACACTTCCCTGGGCAGGCCACACTGATCTTTCAGCAGGTTCCTCAACCGAGCCTACTTTCTCACCTGAAACATTCCTTCCTACCCTTCTACTTGCTTGAAGTCTCCACCCCCAGCTTCTCCCTCACCTGTGTCTGGGTAGGCCCCAGGGCCTTTGCTTAGCCCACCCGGGGAAGCAGCACCCGTCTGCAAGCCCTCCCATCAGTTTGTGCATTTCTGAGGGCAGGAAACACGCCTCGACCGCCCCTCTCCGCCTCTCCAGGGCCAGCCCTGCCCCAAGACTTCCGCAGGTGTTCCAAAACGAGTGTCTAGTAAATGAAAGAATGAGTAAAAGCCCGCCCCGCGAAAGCACCGGCGTGGCTACAACAGGGGGACTAGAAGCCGGGCAAGAGCCCGGGTTGGGCGGGCTCCGGAGCGGGCGACTGAGGCGGCCGAGGTCGGGCAGGAAGGCTTTTTAGAAGTGGCCTCGCTGGAGCCACCGGCTATAGCCCACCGCGCCCGCGAGGCGAGGCGAGAGAAGTCGCGCTGGCCCTTCGCCAGCCCCGGCCAGCGGCCGCACACGCCTACAGCCGAACGACCGCAGACCCGCGCCTCCGCGGCGCTCTGGCCGCGCGCGGCGCTCTTGGCCCCGTCCGGCCACCGTTGCTCTCTATCCCGCCGCGCCCCTGACCCGGAAGAGCATTCTCCTTAGCAACTGCGGGACCGCCGCGCAGCCAGCCTCCCGGGAGCTACGGTGAGGCCTCCCTGCCCCCGTCCCGCGCGCCTCACCTCGACCCCTTCCACGGACCCGCCCCGGGTCTGGCCTGCGGGCTCTCCTACGTCCTTAGCGGGGCACCTGCGGCAGCGGCCCGGGGCGAGCGCCCTCCTTCTCCGGCGTCGTTGCCCTGCTCCGGCGTCGCCCCTGCCACCACAAGCCCCCAGCTCTCGGCAGACCCGGCCTGCCAGGCTCGGGTCCTCGCGCCCGGCCCCGCCGGCCCTCCCTTGCAGCCCCCTTCGGGGCGCGGATAGGAAAACCAGAATTAAACAGAGCCTGTTGCTGTAGAGAGGATGATTCCAGAGGCTCGGGTCACCTGTGGGCGCGTTGTCCTGGGTCCTGATACAGATGCTTGGGACTAGCAGGGATGGAGCGTTTGAGGAGCCTTGAACGGCAGCCACTTAACTAGAATGCTTGATATTTGCCTGCTGCTTTGGGCTTTCCAAAGTGATGTATTTTATCTGTTTTTTTGATCGTGGAGACTCATGTAATTGGACATTTTAAACTGATCCTTTTCCGGAGATTATGTTTTCTGGTTTTTAGGGATGTGCTGTTAGTATTAAATGTAGCTTAGGTTTTTGTGTCTTCCAGTTTTCTACAGAAGGAACTCTCCCTGGAACTGATTAAGTTTGGGGACGATGTCAAGTGAAATTTGCTACGTTGAAGAAAGTAGGGGCAGGTGTTGTTACTATCTCTGACTTAATTTAAAAAGACCATGACATTGAAAACCTCCCTTGATTGAGTTTGTAGGTGTGGTACTAAGAAAACTCTAAACCTTGTTTGAACATTGTTGGATAACGACTTTATATTTAATCTAATAATGGAGCTAAAACTGAGGCATATGAAAAACTTTCAGGAATGACCTTTGCAGGAATTTCTATACCAAAATCCATTATTCAACGCAGTATAATTTCATATCACTTCAGTAAGTATTTAATAAGCACCCAGAGTGTTAGATGATGTGAAAAGATGTAAAATAAGAGTGTCTAGATTAAATTATTGGGAAAGCTATAAAGTGGCATTTGTTTAATTGCAAAATCAGAGGGAGGAGAGATCACCATGGGCTGGAGTTTTCTGTGTTATGTTTATGGATTATATCTCTAAAGTATAGATGCAGTTTGTATTGGAGGGGGCAGGGAATCCTAAATAGCTCCTTATGTTCTTACGGGTTTTCGGAAATAGTTCAAAGTGACATTTTGTAGTTTCTGTTTAAAGCTCCATGGTTACTTGATTGCAGTATCCATTTCTTTCACTCTTCGTACACATCTGGCATTTTTCCTTTTTGAAGATCTAAATGAATATGGCTTATAGATAGTAGGGGGCTTTGCCACTTAAGAGATTCATTCCTTTGCTTCTGTAATGGTCTTTTGTATGAGTCATCACGGTTTTCAGTAGAGTTGGGTACTGGGTCATATATACTTATGAGTCTTGTGAAATGTTGCTCTTTATTCATTTGACAGGTATTTCTAGAGGGCTCCCTATGTAGCAGGCATCGTAGCAAGAAATACCAAAATGAGTTGCCCAGCAAGTAGTAATTCTGCTTTATCTACCATGTGTTCGTGTATTTGTGTATTTTACTTAACAGCCTTTGATGCTCAGTGTTTGCCTAGGGACATAGAAGGGCCAGAGGAGTGTATTTTGTTATTTTTCTTAAGAGTTGAATAGGGGTTTTAGGCTTAATTGCTTTGGACATCCTCTAAAGATTCATTAAAGAATCCTCTTAGGATGTTTCATTCCCTTCTTATGGGTTTGTTACCCATTTATTCACTTGTTCAACAAATATTTGAGTGCTTATTGGGTACACTGTGTTGGGCCTTGGAAATGGGTGGCAATGAATGCATCTCTGGCCCCTGTCTTCAGATGATACCAAATAATCACGTGAATGTAAAACTACAACAGTGACACCATTTGATTTAGGGAAGTCCCTGGAAAGACATTTGAACTAAGATCTGAAGGTTGCATAGGAAAAGGAAGAGTGTTCCAGTGAGAGCAAACAGCAAGGGCAAAGATGGTGGGGTTCATGGGAAGGATTAGGGACTTAGGGTACGGCTCTATGTACAGAACAGGAAGAGTGTTGAAGAATCTGGTGGGAGAGGGGGCTGGAGAGGTGTACTGGGCCTTGTAAGCAGGTTGAGGAGGTTTTTTTTTTTTAATTTTTGGAGTAAAGAGAAGCCTCTATACAGTTTTACTTAGATACTTAGGATGGATTGCAAATGTGGATGACACAGATTGTGTTTAGTCTTTGTATTTCTGCCATTGCTTAGTATTTGTATTGTCGTCTTCCTTATTTCCTCATATGTGCTCCCTCAGCTCTATTGTAGTTAGAGAAGCTTCCATGTCTTACCAGCGAGATGTGTCCCCCCTTTTTTTTTTAAATTGGGAAAAAAGGAATTTTAGGGATTAGTATCAGATAGTAGAAGTTAGTTGATTTGAAATATTTTTATATCAGTATGACTGCTGGGCACTAACTTCTGTGACTTTTTTTCTTTTTTTAGGATTTGTTTTATTTGAGAGAGAGAGTGAGTGCACATGGTGGGAAGGAGGGTTAGAGGGGAAGGGAGAGAGAATCTTAAGTAGACTTGGCTGAGTGCAGAGCTAGAGGTGGGGCTCCGTCTCAGGACCCAGAGATCATGAACTGAGGTGAAACCAAGAGCTGGGTGTTTAACCAGCTGTGCCACCGAGTTCTCCCTGTGATTGTTTCTTTTTCATTGTAGTAATAAAAACACATGATGTAAAAGTTACCCTCTTAACCATTTTTAAGTGTTCAGTTCAGTGATGTTAACCATATTTACACTAGGACTTTTTTATCTTGCAAAACTAAAACTCTGGACCCATTGAACAACTCCCTGTTTCTATCCCCTCCCCTACCCCCTTGCCTTGCCAACTTCTGGTGCATTTGAGTTTTATTGCTGTAAATGTTTTTTAAGAATCATATTTGTATCACATTCTATAGTACTCATCTCAGAATGCCTTCAGACCATTTGATTTTGGGTATTGGACTGGAAAGGATTTTGAGATGGCTTTATATATATATATATATTTTTTAAAGATTTTATTTATTTATTTGTCAGAGAGAGAGAGAGAGAGAGCCAGAGAGCGAGCACAGGCAGACAGAGTGGCAGGCAGAGGCAGAGAGAGAAGCAGGTTCCCTGCCGAGCAAGGAGCCCGATGTGGGACTCGATCCCAGGACGCTGGGATCATGACCTGAGCCAAAGGCAGCCGCTTAACCAACTGAGCCACCCAGGTGTCCCATGGCTTTATATTTTTAAGTACAAAAAAGTAGAACAGAGCATTTTCTCAGGTGGGGGAGATTTATTTTTAAAAAAGGCTTTGTTTTTATTTATTTGACAGAGACCACAAGTAGGCAGAGAGGCAGGCAGAGAGAGAGGAGGAAGCAGGCTCCCCGCTGAGCAGAGAGCCCTACTTGGGGCTCAATCCCAAGACCCTGGGATCATGACCTGAGCCGAAGGCGGAGGCTTTAACCCACGGAGCCACCCAGGCCCCCCGATTTGTAAACTTTTATTTGCAGTTTCCCAGTTTATCCTAGGCTTGGGATTCCTGTAGTGTTGCAGAACTAACTTTATAGAATCCAGTTTTTAGAATGTCCTTTGAACCTTCAGAAATTTTTTTCATTTTATATGGGGAGTAGCTATGGGAAGTAAAGTTCATTTTCATTCAAATACTACTGAGCACATGCACAAGTCCAAGACTGTCGGCCTGAAATGGTTCCATAGATCCCTCTGAGGCCCTGCCATCTCTGCCATTACTGTCGGTATAAGGGAGACAGCCAGAGGGGTTGTTGTCTTTATTAGCTGGAGGATGGTGGAGCTGCATGAGACGCTCCTTTGTGTCACATTATGGGGCAAAGAAGGATTTGACAAGGATTTTTCAGATAGCATTTTATTTGGAGCCGTAGCAGGAACTTGATGCCCCAGAGTTGTAATTATGCAGTTAACTTTCACATTGAGGCTGGAAGTGGTCAGGTTTAGTCAACTGTTAGTCCAGAGAAACTTATTTTTCTAGTTTCTTTTTTATTGTGGTAAAATTTATCATCTTAACCATTTTTTTTTCAAATTTATTTATTTGTCAGAGAGAGAGGGAGAGAGAGAGAGCGAGCACAGGCAGACAGAGTGGCAGGCAGAGGCAGAGGGAGAAGCAGGCTCCCTGCCGAGCAAGGAGCCCGACGTGGGACTCGATCCCAGGACGCTGGGATCATGACCTGAGCTGAAGGCAGCCGCTTAACCAACTGAGCCACCCAGGCGTCCTTCATCTTAACCATTTTTTAAAAAAGATTTTATTTATTTATTTGACAGACAGAGATCACAAGTAGGCAGAGGGGCAGGCAGGGGGTGGGGGGAAGCAGGCCCCCCGCCAAGCAGGGAGCCTGATGAGGGGCTTGATCCCAGGACCGTGGGATCATGACCTGAGCTGAAGGCAGAGGCTTTAACCCACTGAGCCACCCAGGTGCCCCTCCATCTTAACCATTTTTAAGTGTATGGTTCAGTGGTATTAAATACTTTCATAATGTGCAGACATCACTACCGTCCATCTCCTTTACTATTTTCCATCTTTTTTTTTTTTTTTTTAAGATTTTATTTGACTGAGGAGAGAGCAAGAGAGCACAAGCTGGGGGAGCTGCAGCGGGAGAGGGAGACGCAGGCTCCCCACTGAGCAGGGAGCCTGATGTAGGGCTTGACCCCAGGACCCTGGGATCATGACCTGAACCGCAGGCAGACGCTTAACTGACTGAGCCACCCAGGCACCCAACAATCAACTACTTTTAATTCCTTTCTTACATCCTAATACAGCTGCCTCTGAGATGCATTAATGTCAGCAGACAAGAGACGATGTTCACACTGGCAGGGAAGGCCTTTAATGGACACAAAGTACAGTGAAAATGTCACTGAGGACACTTGCGGCTGGTAAGGGCTGATGGAGGTACCTTGCCTTAGAAAATGCCTTCTAATTAGAAAGTAAGGAAGAGAATGGGGTTTATTATTTGTGGAGCCCTCTCCCCTCTGTGTCAAATAATTGCGTCAAATAAATGTCATTTAATAGCAGTTGTTGTCCAGTGGGAAAGACAGTTTGACTCTTGTACTGATAAGAAAATTGAGGCTCAGGAAGTACTTGTTAGGACCAAAGTATGTGCCCAGGTCTGTTTGATTCCAGAGCCCATATTCCTTCCCCAGCACTGCGTCATGCTACTTCTCTAAATCAGGTTCTGAAGTCAGCATAAATGCTGAGCCTGAGGATATCAACATAAATCCTATAGGGACGATAAAGAAAAGGGCAAGTAATGAAGTAGGCTGGTATAGTAGGAAGTTTAAAAAAATCTTTAAAATGAAGGAAAGTATTACTGATGTATCTGGTAGCCTGGAGAGCTTGGGTACCCAAACCAGGGGGAGGCAGAAAATCCTATAATGCTAACCGAGGAGCTCTGCTCTTTAGGTTCACTTACTGAAACTGGATTGTTTCTAACTCTGATTAGGCTTTGATGAGGCAGAGAGGTGTGTAGTGATTGTCTAGGTGCTGAGGGATTCAAAGAAAGGCCCCAGACATTTCTCTTTAACTTCTCATTCAGAGAGCCCTTCTCCACATGGGAAACAGTTGCTTCTTTCTCTTTGTCGTGGTCAGCTTTGGTCTGGTCCGTTTTAAAGGATTGACTATGAAACTCTAGCAGCAGTCATGATACCGGGGAGGAGATGATAGCACATTGTTATTTTTGTTTAATACTACATAAAATAAGAGCAACAATCGACATGGTTTGTTACTCTTTTTAGTTATTTTAAGTTTTTTGAATGAAAAAATATTTGAGTTGTTCAGAGCTCTTTTGCTCCAGTAAAACATTTGTTTTCTTTATGATTTACTGAATTTGGTCCTTTAAATCACTCTTTCTTAATGGTTTGGAAGTAAGGGTGCCCTCTGAATTTTATGACTAAAATGCATGGTATTAACAGGGAATAATTTTACAGGAATGAATTAGGGCCCAATTTGTATTTGGAGGATTATTAATTACTGGTTAAGACTATATTTTTTTTTAAAAGCTGATGTACTGAGGAATAAATATATGAGCTGTATGATTTTAAGGTGTACAGTTAAGTTAAAAAAATTTTTTTAAGCTTTTTATGTATACTCTAGTCACACCATGGGACTTGAACTCATAACCCTGAGATCAAGTGTTGCATGTTCCATTGACTGAGACCCGGTTTGTTAAGTTTTGCCATGTGTATGTATTCATCATCACAAACAAGACTTTGAATATATCCACCACCCCCAAAGCTTTCCTCATATCCCTGGCTCCTTGGCCCCCATCCCAGATAACCACTGATCTCTCTGTCACTATATGTTAATTTTCATTTCCTAAAATTTTATGTAAATGAAATCATACAGCATGTAGTTATGCTTCTTTGACTCAGCATAAGTATTTTGAGATTCATTTGTGTTTTTTAGTGCATCAGTATTTGATTCCTCTTCAATGCTAGTAGTATTCCTTTGTATGGGTGTTCCACAGTTTACTAAATCGTTCACTTATTGATGGACATATTGGTTGTTTCCAGTTTTTAACTGGTAACAAAGAAAGCTGCTATGAAAATTTGTGTACAAGTCTTTGAATGTATACTTTCATTTCTCTTTATATGGATGCTTAACTTTGAAAGAAACTGTCAGAGTTTTCCAAATACTATTTAGCATTCCCACCGGCAGTGTCTAAGAGGTCCAGTTTTCCTACATCCTTGTCAACACTTGTTATGGTCAGTCTTTTTAAATTCAGACATTCTAATAGATGTGTACTGATGTCTCGTTGTGGTCTTGATTTGTCTCTCTCTAATGACTCGTGATGCTGGGTATCTTTTCGTGAACGTATTTGTTATCCATATAGCGTCTTTGGTGAAGTGGCTGAATTTTTTGTCCATTTTTAATTGGGTTCTGTGTTTTTTTATTACTGAGTTTTAGAAGTTCTTTATAAATTCTGGATGTTAAGTTCTTTTTCAGCCATAGGATTTGCAGATATTTTTCCTGGTTTCTTTATTCCCTTACTAGTGACTATTGAAGAGCAAAAGCTTTTAATTTTGATAAAGTCCAAATTATAATTTTTTCTTTTGTTGATTTTTTTTTTGCTTTACCTAAGAAACCTTTTCTTAGTTAATATCACTGATACATTCTCTGTTCTAGGAGTTTTTGTTTTAGGTTTTAGATTTAGATCTATGATCCACTTTGAGTTATTTTTTAGGTATAGTAAAAGTGTGGTTTAAGGTCAGTTTTTCACATCTAGAATCCAATTGTTCTCGAATCATTTGTTGAAAAGAATATTTCCTTACTAAATTGCCTTCTGCATAGGTTGAAAATCTCCTTTTTAATGTGCTCTGTTTCTGGACTCTCTTCTGTTTCACTGATCTACTTGGCTTGATCCCAATACTACATTGATTTTATGACTATAGTTTTATAATAGGGCTTGAAGTGGGGTGGGTCCTTCAGCTTTGCTCTTCTTTTTCCAGATTTTGACTCGTTGAGGTCTTTTTCATTTCTAAATTAATTTTAGAATCAGCTCATCAGCTTTTCCAAAAAGTCTGCTTGAGAATTTGAGATTGTATTGTATCTATAGATCGGTTTGAGGAGAATTACCGCCTTTAAAAAAAAAAAATTATTTATTTATTTTAGAGATAGAGAGCTCGCTCATGCAAGCAGGGGAAGGGGCAGAGGGAGAGAATATCCAAGCAGACTCCCGCTGAATTCGGGGTTGGGTGTGGGGCTGGATGTGGGGCTTGATTCCCATGAGAATCCAGGACCTTGAGACCAGGACCCATGAGATCAGGACCTGAGCTAAAGCCAAGAGTCAGACACTTAACCGACTGAGCCGCCCAGGTGCCCTGAGGTTTTGCAGGTTGTTCTAATGGGGTTGAAGCATTTGAGAAGGGAAGAGTGTATTGCAGTGTGTGGGTTTGGGAGATTTGGTCATGTGTTTAGTTGAATTGGGTTTGAATATGGAAAGCAGATAGATGACTAGGGAGGTTGGACTGAATTGTGGAGTATTTTTGATGTCTGGCTTTCACACCACGTTTTAATATATCTTGTCTCCAGCTGCTCCATGCCTCTGACACAGGGATGGTGCCTTTTAAAATTTCTTTTCATTACTTGATATAGTCTTGTATATAATTCACAGGTTTATTGATTGATTAATAACATTTTCTTACTATAGTACCCTTGGTGCTACTTTATTACTATTTGTGATTGCATTGTTTATTGTATAAGAAGTCTTAAATCTTGTGTTCATAAAATTCCTTCCAAAGAAGTCAGCATACTTATGCTAATTCATTTACTGATTGTCTCAGCAGTCAGCTTACCATACGCAAAGAGTATCTCACTTCCTCAGGCATCCAGAATCTTGCTTCACCTTAAGGGTCATTGTGTAATCTTGTACTGTTCTAATGAAAGGAGTGCTCAGATGATAGTGTTGTGGGCAGAGCCCAGGCCTGGTTCTCTGGGACATTTTTACTTCTGGCCGGCGGGGAGGAGTACATGCGTTACTGTCCTTGAACTCACAACTCCCCACTACATGCAGAGTTGACTCTGACACAAGTGCTCAACGAGACTCACATCTTTGTATCTCACTGGAGAGTTCAAGTTTAAACCAGGGTTTCATTGAATTTCAGTCAACTAAAAACTAATGAACAGAAAAATGTCTTACTGTTCAAATCACATCATTCTTGCTGCAGTACTTTTAATTTTCTTATGCAGACCTTTTTACTCTGGAGTTCTGGCAAGTGCCCTCTCTGCTGGAGCTCCCCAAAGGTATTGCTAGTGTCTCAGGGAGTTTGATGGAAGAGTGCATTGCCCTTCGCTGTAAACTCTCCCTGCACCCATGTATCTTCTTGCTAATGCGACTTCAGAAGAAAAGACGAAAAGCAAAGATTTTGCTAACTCCTAAAAGGTGTCTACTTAGAAGGAGATGACAGAACCAAGCAGATTTTCAGTGGCAAACACTGAATCTAGAATTAAAAGAGCATGTCTTTACATGCAGTCTGTACAGTGTATCTGGTTTTACTATTTCGGAGTAGGCACACAATGTGACATTAGTTTCAAGTGTGCAACGTAATGATCCAGTTTCTTTATATGTTGTGCTGTGCTCCCCACAAGTGTAGCTTCCATCTGTCATCGTACAAAGCTGTTACAAGATCATTGGCTATATGCTGTGCTTTTTCAATTCCACACTATTTGTTTGTTTCTAAATTATGGTCTTTTATTAAATACTGAGAAGTTACAAAATAAGTGAAAAATAAGTGTAAGATATACAGAATAATAGGACAATGTGTATCCGTATAACAACTACCCAGTATAGGAAAAAAGTTGTCATTGCTGTTGAAGATCTATGTTCTTGTTTGTAATCCCACCTCTTCTTTTCCCTTTCACAGGTAACCTGAGTTTTGTATTTTCCTTATACTTGAACCTTTGTATCCTTAAACTGTTATTTAATTTTGCATGTTTTTGAAATTTGTAGAATGGAATCACACTGCAGATATTTTTTAGTGATTTGCTTCTCCCTGGAACATTATGTGTGTCTGCTTTAGTCACTTCTTTTTTTTTTATTTTAAGGATTTTATTTATTTGACACAGAGAGACACAGCAAAAGAGGGAACACAAGCAGGGGTAGAGAGAGAGAGAGAGAGAGAGAAGCAGGCTTCCTGCTGAGTAGGGAGCCGGATGCGGATGCGGGGCTCAATCCCACCATCCTAGGATCATGACCTGAGCCAAAGGCAGATGCTTAATGACTGAGCCACCCAGGTGCCCCTGCTTTGGTCTCATTTTGCCAATAATGAATCCTGGCCTGTTTGTACTTAGGTACATAAATTTATTTCTTAACAGTTTTCCTCACTGTTCTCATAAAGAATAAAATTCATATATTTATGGCTTTTAGAAATAAAAAAAAGACAATGCTTTCCGACTGGATACGAATAAACCAGTTTCCTTTAAGGCCTTCTATCTCCATACACTCCAGAGCCCATCTCTCAGGGCCATACATTAATGAGTGGGCAGAAGTCCTTGAAGTGGCTCATTTTTGCTGTCTTTCCCCTTCTCCTTTACTTTGGGCAGTCTGGACACTCCTCATTCCTTAAATAGGTATGGTTTCGGGGTTCTTTTTCCTGACTGCACATAAGAATAATACCATGCCTACCAAAGACTGGCCAATTAAATTTCAGTGTTTCTTTTTGTGACTGTTCCTATCTTTTGCCTGTTCTTTTTGTTTGTTTGTTTGACTTTGTTTTAATTGGGTTGCTTCTTTCATATTGATTTATTGGTCTTAACATCTTGACATAGTCTGTATATAAATCCTTGTTAAGTATAAAATAATAAATTCTTTTTATTTTAAGATTTATTTATTTGAGAGAAACGGAGAGAGATCGAGAGCAGAGAGGGAGAGGGAGAAGCAGACTCCCCGTAGAGCAGAGAGCCCGAGGCAGGGCTCAATCCCAGGACCCTGAGATCAGGACCTGAACCAAAGGCAGACGCTTAACCAACTGAACCACCCAGGCGCCCCCAACTCCTTGAATTGTTATATGTTGCAGAAATTTCCTCTGTTGTTTTGTTTTTATTTATGACTTCTTTTGGTATACAGAGGTTTTTAATTTTTAAAAGATTTTATTTATTTATTTGACAGATAGAGATCACAAGTAGGCAGAGAGGCAAGCAGAGAGAGAGGAGGAAGCCGGCTCCCTGCTGAGTAGAGAGCCGGATGCGGGGCTCGATCCCAGGACCCTGAGATCATGACCTGAACCGAAGGCAGAGGCTTTAACCCACTGAGCCACCCAGGCACCCCGAGGTTTTTAATTTTTAAAATTTGAGTCTTTTTATCTATGGTTTCTGTTTTTTGTTTGTTTGTTTTTTTGAACTAAGAAGACTTTTTTTTTTTAAAGATTTATTTATTTATTTATTTGACAGAGATCACAAGTACGTAGAGAGGCAGGCAGAGAGAGAGAGGGAAGCAGGCTCTCTGCTTGGCAGGGGCCCAATCCCTCGACCCTGGGATCATGACCTGAGCCAAAGGCAGAGGTTTAACCCACTGAGCCACCCAGGCACCTCTAAGAAGACTTTCTTTACCCATTTATTTTAAGCAATTTTCCCCAATATTTTCTCTTAACATATTTGTAATTTTACTTCTAACATTTAGCACTATAAGTGTACTACAGTCTTATTTTTTAAGTATAGTAGTAAGGATCTATTTTTCTCTAAATAGCCAGTTGTCTCATTATCTTGATTGATTTATTGATTGAAGTGAACAGAACCTCAAGATTTTATTGTCTTCATGATAAAACAAAATAGGAAGCTTAGAACTGGATCAGTTTTCCTTTCTCTTATCTCCTTCCAGGTCAAAATGCTTGCATCTCTTAATAGCCAGCATTCTCTTAGATCTGCATTTGGGCTCAACAGAGTCAAGCCTCCACACCATCTTCTTTAGCCTTTCTCTAGAAAATGGGCTAGTGTGCCCAACATAGCCATTCTGCTTCCTCTCATAATTTGGCTTTCCCTGGGCATAAAAAGAATCTTTGCCTGCCTGCCTTCCTCCATCCCTCCTTCTTCCTTCCTCTCTCTCTCTCTAAAGATTTATGTATTTATTTGAGAGAGAGCACAAGTGTGCACGTGCACGGGGGGAGGGACGGAGGGAGAAAGAGAGAGAGAATCCAAGTTGACCCTGTGTTGATCATGGAGCCCACCATGGGGCTCAGATCATGACTTGAGTGGAAATCAAGAGTCTGTCGCCTAATTGACTGAATCACTCAGGTGCCCTGAAGGAGAATCCTTGCCTTTCTTACACTGTGTGTCACTTTGCAGGGTTGGTGCTTGCCACACTTCTTGCAGAAAGTCTGGCAGGTTTTAGGAACCTGAGTGGTCTTCCACCACTGATTTGAATATAAATTTTTAAAATTTTCTAAGTCTCTTTCTAGGACTGTTTTCTTCTTATATATCTTTGCCTATTTCAAGTAAATGTCATACTCTTTTTAAAAAATTATTTAAAAAATTTTAATTCTGGGTTAGTTACATAGTGTTATATTAGTTTCAGGTATACAATATAGTGATTCAATAATTCTTATGTTACTCAGTGTTCATCAAGGTAACGGTACTGAATATCATACTCTTAATAACCATTACTTCATAGTATGTTTTTTCCAATCTGATAGAGCAAATCTTTTCTTGTTACTCTTTTCTTTGCAACCATTTTCCATCATTCTGTACATTTTTCTCTTCCATCTGGACTTAAACTTTTTTTTTACTGTTTGAAATTCACACATCATAAAATTTAGCAATTCAGTGGCATTGAGTACATTCACAGTGTTGTACAATCATTACCTCTAATTCCAAAAGAAAACCCCATACCTATTCAGTAGTTGCTCTCTATTCTTCCCTCTCCCGTCCTCTGGCAATCACCAATCTCTGTTATGTCTCTGTGTATTTACCTATTCTGGATGTTTCATATACATGGAATCATATGTGACCTCGTGTCTGTCTGGCTTCCTTTGCTTTGTATAATGTTTCTAAGATTGTGTTGTAGCATGGGCTCATTCCTTCAGATACACTCATTATTTACAGCTGAAAAAGATTTCATTTTATGTATATGCCACAATTTATTTATCCATTGATGGACATTTGGGTTGTTTCTGCCTTTTGGGTATTATGAATAGTTCTGCTACGAACATGTGTGTATAAGTATTTGTTTGGATAATTATTTTCAACTCTTTTGGGCATATGCCTAGAACTGGAGTTGCTGGGTCATATGGTAATTTCACATTTAACTTTTTGAGGAACTTCCAGACTGTTTTGCATAGTGGCTGAACCATTTTACGTATCTACCAGGAATTTATGAAAGTTCCACTTTCTCTACATCCTTGCCAATATTTGTTATTTTCTGGTTTGTGTTTTGTTTTGTTACAGCCTTCTGAGTGAGTGGAGGGAACTTCACTGTGGTTTTGATTTACATTTTTTGATGGCTAATCATGTTGGACATGTTTTCATGAGTTTATTGGTCATGAATATATCTTCTTTGGAATAATGTCTGTTTGCATCCTTTGCCTTTTTTCTTCCATTTGATTGTTAAGATGAGATTGTCAATTTCTATAAAAAAGTCATGATTTGAATTTAATTGTGAATACATTGTACGTTTTTGATTAATTTACAATTGACATCTTTATACTGTTGGCTCTTTCTGGTCAAGAGCAGGGTTTGTTTCTTTGTTTAGGTCTTCTGTGTTTTTAAAAATAATTTAAAAATTTAATTTAGGTCTTATATCAGTCTTACTAATTTTATCCCCAGCCATCTTGTGATTTTGGCTACTACTTAGAATTTATCTTTATCTGTCATGTTTTTAGATGATTGTGGGCATATAGGAACATTAGTGATAACTTATTTATTGATTTTGGATCTACTCTTTCTGCATTCTTGCTGCAATCATGAGTCTTAATAATTTGTGAGTATATCCTTCGAGATTTTCTGGACAGACAGACATATTACCTGTAAATACTGAAAACCTCATCTCTTTTCCAATGTTTCTTCTTCTTCCTACTAACTCTTGATTACACCCACTAGGACCTCTGTGGCACAGTGTTGAGTTGTTGGTGATATCCTGTCTATAACATTACATCATTAAATATAATGTTTACTATTTCTGACTTATTTTTAAGATTTTTTGATTTTAGGGATGCCTGGGTGGCTCAGTCTGTTAAGCGGCTGCCTTCAGCTCAGGTCATGATCCCAGGGTCCTGGAATCAAGTCTCACATCAGGCTCCTTACTCTGCAGGGAGCCTGCTTCTCCCTTTGCCTCTACCTGCCACTCTGCCTGCCTGTGCTCACTCTGACAAATAAATAAATAAAATCTTTAAAAAAAGATTTTTTGATTTTATTTGTTTATTTATTCATTAGTGAGAGAGGGCACATTTTGGGGGGGGGACAGAGAGAGGGAGAAGCTGAGCAGGGAACCTGATGAGGGGCTCAATCCCAGGACTCTGGGATCATAACCTGAGGCGAAGGCAGATGCTTAACCGGCTGAGCCACCCAGGTGCCTTGAATAAAATTTTATTTTATATTTTTAGTTAAGGAAGTTTTGCACTATTTCTTTATTTGCTAAGGTGTTTTTTTTTTTTTTTAAATGCTGTTTAATACTAATTGATGTTAAACTATAATGTTCTTTTCTTGGGCACTTATTAAGTAGTCCACCTCCCCTTGTTACTACGTAGTAAATCATATTAATAGCTAGATTCTCTTAGAATGTATCTTGAGCATGATCTTCCATATGCTGTTGGGATTCAGTTTATTAATATTTTATTTAGGATTTTTGCATCCGTGTTCATAAGTGAGATTGTCCTATATTATTACTTAATGTGCTTTCTTTCTTTGGGTTTGAAATTTAGAATACAGTTAACATTTAGCATGTTACGGAGTTTATCATCTTTTTCTCTTTTATTTATTTATTTGAGAGAGAGCATGGGGGGAAAGAGAGCACGGGGGGAGGGGAGGGCAGAGGGAGGAGAAGCAGGCCCCTGCTGAACAGGGAGCCTGACAGGGGCCTTGATCCCAGGACTCTGGGATCATGACCTGAACTGAAGGCAGACACTTAACCAACTGAGCCACCCAGGTACCCCTTATCTTTGCTTCTTAACTAGTATTTCTTGTATATTGAAGACCTGGAGCTTAGCAGAAACACTTCTTTCTGTGGAGTGAAAAACTGTGGGCTTTCACATAGGATATGTGGCACAGGGGGTCCCCTAGAAGACATGGATTAGGCTGATAGTGGTTTAGAAGTGGCTGGAGGTTGAAATGGGGGCTACTGTGGGAGGCCCTGGCTAAAAATGGATGGATTAATGTGGGTCTGCTCTAGAGTGAGCAACCCTGACTGAGAGCTGAGAATTCCTGGGAGAGGGAGGCCTCATGAAGCACAGAGGTGGTTCCGAGGGCTGCCCGAGAAGGCACACGGAGTCTCTTGGAACTGATTAAAGGGATTCTGGCTCCTAGCAGGATGGAGATTCTGAGCTGGAAGGAACCTTAGATCCTCATCCCTTACAACTGACTTAGACTTGCGCAAAGTATTTGAGGCCTTAGGGGACTGGAAAACATTTTTGAATCTACTTTCTAGCTCTTGGCTTCTGAAGTGAAGGATGGACTAGAGACTGAGATGCAGCAAATCAGAGAACAAATACGATGCTCAGTGGGGAGAATTGGAGAATGTTTGGAGAAGCTTATTAGAGCCATATAGTCATTATATTCCTGGGACAGTTCTTAAATATTTAAAAAATAGTTATATATGATTTAGGTAAAGAGTTAAAATAGGATCAAGTTCTTGATTACCCAGCTTTCTAGTTGAGTATCAGTGGGATATAATAAAAAGGCTGTTAATTTTTATGTATCGCATTTGGATATTGGATACTACTGAACTCATTCTGATACTTTTTTCACTTGATTATATTGGATTTTCTAGGTAGCAAGAATTTCATTTATCATTGATCGTTTTGCCTCTTCTCTAAAGTTTATATGGTCTTGTTTATAGCAATGACTAGCACCTTTAGAATGATATTAAATGACACCGTAATAACTGGCATCCTTTTCTTGTTCTTGAAGTTAGTAGGAATGCTTCTAGTGCTTCATGATTGTAAGTTATTTTCTGATGCTGTTTTTTGTTTTAAATGTTTTCCTTTTTAAACTTTATTTTTAAATTAAGCTTTTTACTGTGAGATACCTGGAGATCTCACAGTGGTGAGAAATGCAGTTGTAAGAAATAAGAGAAAGATCCTGTGGAAACTTCACCCAGTTTCCTCTTGTGTGACTATAATATCACAACTGGGAAATCGATGTCAGTTCTATTACCCATCTTATTTTGATTTCATCAGTTTTAGTTGTACCAGTGTATGTGTATGTGTGTGTGTCTGTGTGTGTGTATTTCTATCACCTCTGTAGATTTGTGTGACCCCCAGTGCGATCAAGATACAAAATAGGTTCTGTCCAAGAATCTCTTGGGCTCCCCTTTCCTAGCTACAGCCATCTCCCTCCCTCTCTGCCTTCTTAACCCTTTGCAACCATGACAGTCTCCTCTCTAATTTGTCATTTCAAGAGTACTACAAATGGAACCACACAGTACATAGCCTTTGAGATTGCTTCACTCCACATAATTCCCTTGCAATTCCTCCAGGTTTACTGTATGTATCAATAGTTGACTCTGTTTACCGTGAGTAGTATTCCATGGCTAGAGTGTACCATGGCCTGTTTCACCATTTATCTGCTGAGGGGCACCTCTGGGGTGTTTTCAGTTTTTGGCTATGATCAATGAAGTTTTGTCAGTTGATCAGTAATGCATCTTTTAGCATCTTTCCCCCTCTAGTGCAGGATCTAGTCTAGGGTTACACATGGCAGTTTGCCCTGTTTCCTTTGTCCTCTTTAATCTGGAAAAGCCTTTGTCTTTTGTGACATTGATATTTTAGAAGAATAGAATCCTTTTTTTTTTTTTAAAGGATGTTCCTCATTTGGTTTGTTTGATGTTTCCTCATGATTAAATTCAAGTTATGTATTATTCTTGGCTTGAATACTGCATAAGATGTGTTCTTTTCTTGAGAAATTCATCTTATTGCATTAGAAAAATTCTTTTGAGTTCTAGTTTATTAAGAAGTCTTAATTCAGAATGGGTGTTGGGTGCACATTGTTAGAGCTTGGAGTCGAGGCCACTGGCTGGCTGGTGGACTCCCAAGTAGTGTAGGTGGCATGCGACACAAGTGCTGAGGGGCTCTGGCTCAGTGAATGCAGTTTGGTAGTAATCCTTGCAACAAGTGGCAAAAAAAAAGCCTTTTGGCTTCTATCTTCATGATGATTTGGTTCCATTCCATTAATTTACTAACCTAATGAATATGTTAACAGATCTCTACCATGGGTTCATGTTTTATAATTTTTAAAATTTAATGTTAGAGTTAGTAATTTATTTTTTATATTGGATTTTGCATTTTTGTTTATAATAAAAATTCTTCTGTTGTTCTGCGTGTGAAAGAGTGTGTGTGTGTGTGTGTGTGTGTGTGTTCTATCTTTGTCAGATTGGTATTGGAGTTGTTTAGCCACATAGAATATATTGAAAAGTTTCCATAACATTGAAATTACCTGTCTCTGAAACCTTCTCAGCCTGGTGCAATTTGGGGGAAGTGTGTGGATCTTTGGAAGTGTTTTCTGATTTCTTCTCTGATTAAAGATCTATTTAAGTTTTAACCTTTTTTAAAAGTTCTGTCCCTCTGCTACTTTCCATTGCTCTTAGAATAAAGACCCAGGCTCTGCATTTGGGGTCATGTACTCCTCACCCTGCGTATGTGTTGTCACCATTCTTTTATTTCTTCAACTGCTAGAGCTAGAAACCTCTTGAGTCTAAGATTTTCCCTCCTTTTTTTTTTTTTTTTAAAGATTTTATTTACTTTTTTGATAGCGAGAGAGGGAACACAAGCAAGGGGAGCGGGAGCGGGAGAAGCAGGCTTCCTGCTGAGCAGGGAGCCCAATGTAGGGCTGGATCCCAGGACCCTGGGATCATGACCTGAGCCGAAGGCAGAGGCTAAACGACTGAGCCACCCAGGCGCCCCGATTTCCCATCTTGTTATGCTCATACCAAGTCTTACCAATTCTGTTCTTAATTTGTATTTTGAACCTGTTTCATTTTTTCCATCCTTATTGCCACCTGGATCCTTCCAGTCGTTTTACAGGTTTTGCAGTCCCCAGTCTCTCCTTCCAAATCAGCCTCTGAACTGCAGCCGCAGTGGTGGCAGTGACACGCAGATCTGATCTTGTTAGGTCCCTGCACAGAATTCTTTGGTGAATCCAGGGCAGAGCTTTGCCCAAGTTGTTCCTCCTCCTTTCTTCCATCTCCTTTTCTTCCTCCTCCTTTTTTTTTTTTTTTTAAGATTTTATTTATTTATTTGACGGAGATACAAGTAGGCAGAGAAGCAGGCAGAGAGAGGAGGAAGCAGGCTCCCTGCTGAGCAGAGAGCCCGACGTGGGGCTCCATCCCAGGATCCTTGGATCATGACCCGAGCTGAAGGCAGAGGCTTTAACCAACTGAGCCCCCCAGGTGCTCCTCCTCCTCCTCCTTTTAAAATATTTTATTTATTTGACAGCAAGAGAGAGAGAGAGAGAGATATCACAAGTAGGCAGAGAGGCAGGCAGGGGGGTGGGGAAGCAGGCTTCCCGCTGAGCAGGGAGCCAGATGCAGGCCTTGACCCCAGGACCCCAGGACCCCAGGATCATGACCTGAGCCAAAGGCAGAGGCTTAAGTCCCTGAGTCACCCAGGTGCCCCTATCCCAGTTCTTCTGACTTGGGTACAAGTCTTATGCTATCCCTGTTTTCTGTATTCTAGCTTCCATCGCTCCCCAGCAGTCTATCCGCACCTCACTACCCAGAGTTGCTTTGCCCATGCTTGTCACTGCTCTGACCCTCTTCTCGCCTCTTCTGTCTTTGAGCGCTTCTCTCAAGCCTTCCTCTGCGAAGCCCTCCCTGAGGGGACCTCTTCACCAACAGAGTTTACTAGTTCCTCTCCGTGCAGCCACCTTACTTTTGCTCTTTTGTGACTGTAGTTCTCTTCTCTTGGCACTATTTTTCACACGTCTTTTTCTGTTACATCCTGTGAGCTTTTTAAGGGCAGAAACTGTGCATGTTGTGTTAGTACCATGCTTGGCTCCATAGATTCTTAGATGTTTGTTGAATGAGTACAAGCTGTAGGCAGAGGCTTGTGAGAAAACTAATTTGATTGAAGCAGAAGGTTATAATAGGAGTAGGGAAGACAGTAAGCCCGGATGGGCCAACGGATTATGAAGCAACTGAAATGTTTGGCTAAGGAGTTTGGATTCTGTCTTTAGTTAGCAAGACGGGTAGAGGAAGGAGGCAAGAGGAGGCAAGGTCGTTTATTATTGTTATGTTATAGAGACTGATTAAAGTACTACCATCATGGTATTTTTATATTTTTTGGTTTTTTTTTAGTGTGGGTGCTGGTTTTTCAATAAATAAATAAATACAATTTGCTGCTAGGGCGCCTGGGTGGCTTAGTTGGTTGAGCGTCTGACTTGGTTCCAGGTCAGGTCATGGTCTCAGGGTTGTGGGATTGAGCCCCGTGTCCGGCTCTGTACTGAGCTGAACGTGGAGCCTGCTAGGGATCCTCCTTCTCCTCTCCCTCTGCCCCCTTTCCTCCACCCCCTCATGCTCTCTCTCTCTTAAAAATAAAAATTAAAAAAAAAAAGATTGCTGCAAAGATAGAAAGTAGATGACCTTATGTTAATAATAGCAAATGCTTTTTGAGTGCTTACTATCTGCCAGGCACTCTTGTGAGAACTTACATTACCTCATTTAGTACTCTTGATAGCTCCACGAGGTAGGTTTTTTTAAGGCCCATTTTAGATGGTAAAACTGAGGCACAGAGATGTGAGGTAACATGTCCAGAGCCACAGCTTTTAAGTGGCAGAACTAGGATTCAAACATGGGCATTTTGGCTGCAGAAGCCTCTTAACTACTAATCTCAGCTCTCTTCCATTAATCTTACAGCTTAGTGGGTAGCACCCAGCCCTCCAGAAACTAGCTTTTTGACCTTGAACTAAGGACCAGTGAAACCATTTTCTGTGTTAGTAGACATGAGCTAGTATTATTTGACTTCTTTTCTAGTAGATAATCCATTATGTAGTGGCTTCAAATGTTTCATCTGTTGCCTCAAGTGGGAGCTAAAATCGAGCCTGTTCTGCATCCAGTTAGCATTTGGGGTACTTTTTGAAAGTGTTAAATATTTGAAATGAAGTTTAAATGCCACCAGCTGGTTGTCTTAGCAAATTAGAAATGAGAGCTTAGAGGAAACTCTGGTAAGTTAGTTGCCTGGCCCCTGTCATTCAGGCCAGGTAAGGATTGTTTCTTCCAGCATGTTCTTCAGTGCTTGGTCCAGTCTTTGTTAATTGTCTCAAAGAAATAGCTCTGCTATCCCTGAAGGTAGGCGGTTTTCTAATCTCTCATCTGTCTGAGAGTTTTTCTTTGTAATTAGATGTGGAGATTAAAATTGCTTTATTCTAAGTTTCTTTCAAGGTCACTACCATCTGAAGAAGTACAGAATACATGATTCTGGGTTTGCCAAGATTACAGTTGCTGTGGGATTTATAACTTTGGATTTCCTCACATCTGGATAGTGAAATTTGCACAAAGCCTCTGTACAAATATAAGCCTATATTTTTTGTGCATCTAGAGGTAGCAAGATCTTAGTGATGTAGCTTTCCGATAAATGACAAATTGAACATGGGCAGACGGAAGTTTTAAAATAATCCGAAGATTCTGAACTTTGCTGTGGAGTCAGTGCCCCATACTCTGCTTTTCTGCTCAGAAGTCTTGTATCAACACTGGGAAACTGGAGGTCTGGAGTGGAAGTGGAGGACCAGCTTATTTCCTGGGGGCCTCTAGACCTCAGGTTTGTTTTGTCTCCCTGAGAAGCAGGGATTCTGGTGCTGCTGTTTTGAGTTCTGCTTTTGAAGCATCAAGGAGAAGAAATGCTGTAGGCCTTAGTTGTATTTCAGTGTTCTTCGAATTCTTTTGGTTATTTGCTTCCTTGGGTTGTCCCATTTCTTTACTCTCTACCTGAAGTTATTAACTATTACATCTGTAGTAATGCCCTTGTGGGTGATAGAGGTTTCCACCGGGGAAATGTAGAATTTTGAAAAGCCACAAGCCCTAGAGTCACTATCTTTCAAACTCACCCATATTGAATGGTGTGAATGTGAACCATATTTTCTCTACAGAAAGGAGGGTTAGCATTAGTGTGTCTTGGGAGGCCTCTCTCAGGTTCCCCAGTACAGGGCCTCAGCTGACAGACCAGATTCAAAATTGACAAGTTGGCCTAGGGGTCATTAAAGTTTCCCCATCTTTCCATCTGTGGTCTGGATTTAGTCTTCATCTTTTTGCCTTTTGGAATTTGGTGTCCTGCATTCCTCCAGATGCCTTGAATAATGCTAGCAATCTTCATTGTCATTTTTTTTTTTTTTAAAGGTTTTATTTATTTATTTGAGAGAGAGGCAGTGAGAGAGCATGATCGAGGAGAAGGTCAGAGGGAGAAGCAGACTCCCCGTGGAGCTGGGAGCCTGATGCGGAACTCGATCCCGGGTCTCCGGGATCATGACCTGAGCCGAAGGCAGTCGTCCAACCAACTGAGCCGCCCAGGCGTCCCTTCATTGTCATTTTTGAGGGGACAGTACAACTGCTTGTGACTTGGCCTGTCTTCCTTCAGGGGGTGTCTGCAATGCATGACAAGCACCTGGTGTTGTAGGCCTGAGCATGGTCCTTAGCGAGGACTTACCATAATTCCAGATGTCTGTGGCTGCAGCCCTGAGAGTAGGCATTGGTGTAGCAACATTTTCCCAAGGAGAAAGTCATGATATAACTGACAGATTTTTAAAAATAAAGAACAAAAATAAAATAAAGAACTAACACAGAAGCCAGGTTGGTAATAATCTCTTGTATAAAATGGAAAAAAAAAAGTTTTCATGAAGACTGACATTATAGTTGATATAATATGAACCCAGGGGAAACTACTTTCAGTTCTTGTGTATTTTAGTCATTCTGTTCATTTGATTTTAGATTCTGAAAGTTTTAGACATTTTTCTAAATTGCCATGATAAAATCGGACATGTGGGTAAGCTTTGCAACTCTTTCCTTTGTCTTACTAATTTTGAGATTAGTGTTTGTGGGTAGATAATGGCTTTGATTACCATTTAAATTATGCATATGGCTGGTGGATGAATTATATTCTCAGCTTTATTATTAAGTAGCTGTTCTGTATCACAGCGTGAAATTTGGATTACACCTGTATGATTACCTTGTTCCAGAAAATTTATTCTTTATGTAAGTAAAAGCCTTCAAGGATAACAGTAGTTATCACTGAATTGTTTGCTGAATAGAATATTTTGCCATTTATGACCTGTAATTTAGAGTTTGTTTGTTTTTTAAGATTTTATTTATTTATTTGACAGAGACCACAAGTAGGCAGAGAGGCAGGCAGAGGGAGAGGGGGAAGCAGGCTCCCCGCTGAGCAGGGAGCCTGATGTGGGGCTCGATCCCAGGACCCTGGGACCATGACCTGAGCCGAAGGCAGAGGCTTTAACCCACTGAGCCACCCAGGCGCCCCTTGTAACTTAGAGTTCTCAAAAGGGAATTTAAAAGTCTTCCCATGTGCGGGGCACCTGTGTGGCTCAGTGGGTTAAAGCCTCTGCCTTCGGTTCAGGTCATGGTCCCAGGGTCCTGGGATCGAGCCCCACATCGGGCTCTCTGCTCAGCGGGGAGCCTGCTTCCTCCTCTCTCTCTCTGCCTGCCTCTCTGCCTACTTGTGATCTCTGTCTGTCAAATAAATAAATAAAATCTTAAAAAAAAAAAGTCTTCCCATGTGCTTCAGTATAATTTCATATGTATATGTGTATATGGGGGATATGAAGCCTGTGTGTGTGTGTGTGTGTGTGTGTGTGTGTAGGAGTAGATGAAATAACATTGGCTGTTTATTGGTAATTGTTGAATCTGAGTGATGAGCATGCATTTATTACTTCATTCTTTTTACTTTGTAAGTGTATTTACATTTCCAAAATGAAAATATAAAAGAATCTCCCCAAAAAGTAATGAAGAGAAGTGGAAAGATTGCAGGCAGACTTTATTTGATAGCATGGACTAGGAGTTCATGCAATTCATATCATGATTTCTAATACCTTCTAGAGTGGCTTTTTCAGTGCTGCTGAAATAATTGCCTTGAATTATGTCAGGAGAGAGAATTTTATTTTTTCTGTGTTTGCCCAAGTTTGCTGATCATGGCAGAGATATTCCAGAGTGACTGACTGCTTACACATTATGAAAATAAAACCCTGTATGTTTTTGAGATGCTTTCTTTTGTTATTTGGTGCTAAGCATGAATTCTGATAACAATGGGTACCTTCCACTGCTTACAGATTCTGATTTCTGTTAAAAAAAAAAAAAATGAAGTCTTTATTTGGTCCCTATTCGTTGAGTTCCTTTCTCACTGGATAAAAAGAAATTTCTTCTTATTTCTAAAGGTACTTGAGTTTGATCCAAGCCTTTAGCTACTGTTTTCTAAAATTTGTCTCTGAAGTTTGCATATATGTCCCAAAAGAGAGAATAGAGTAAATTTCAGGGGGTTGAAAGTGACAATTAGTATGAAACTCTTTAAAGCATAATCTTATTTGTAATCTTATTTGTTCCAATTTGGTAATTCTATAGATGACTTTAATAAAATATGGGAGAGAAACATGAGGTTGAATTTATAACAAATTTATAACATAAACATGAGTATTAAAATATGGGAGAGAAATGTGAGATTGAATTTATAACATAATCCTGTATAAATTACACATGACAAATGAAGCTGTTTGGTGAAAAAATGAAGCAGTTTCCACCTCATAATATTTTGGGGCCAAGCTTATTTGGTGGCAAAGCTTATATTTGAGAAGAGCCTGGGTTGATATCTTTTGATTTTGGTTTTACATGCTGCCTGATTTCATATCTTATATTTGTTGTGTCATTTATGACCAGAACTCTGGTACTTCAATGACATTAAGGTGATTCTGACTTTATTAGGCAGGGAGATGATACTTAGATCCATTCTAGCAATATCCTTAATGTACTTCTTGCCTTTACTGATGTACTCCTGTGTATTATCAAGATGTGAAAACACTCAACTCCAAAATTCACTCAAGTCTTATAATAGGCATGCAAATTCTAGTGTTACATGAATTTATGAAAGTGCTTCATAAGTAGGGGAAAGTTCAGTTATCTTTAAGGGTTTTCTTAGATTCTAGAATATGGGGAAATGTTGTAGTGGTTTTTTTTTTTTTTAAGATTTTATTTATTTATTTGACAGACAGAGATCACAAGTAGGCAGAGAGGCAGACAGAGAGGGGAAGCAGGCTCCCCGCTAAGCAGAGAGCCCAATGCGGGGCTCGATCCCAGGACCCTGAGATCATGACCTGAGCCGAAGGCAGAGGCTTAACCCACTGAGCCACCCAGGCGCCCCTGTTGTAGTGTTTTGAAAACAACTATTATCTTTTAAAATTAGAGTTGAGAAACATTACATAGACTTTCATTCTTTATCATCGGTGTCAAGGTATATTGCCAAACTCTGTCTTTTCAAATCCCATGATGACATTAGGCCATAATAAATTATCATCGTGTCATCAAGAACATGCATTCTACTTTGTAGGGCACTGTGTGGAAGTAGGCATAAGACCTGGTCCTCTCCCTCTCTCTCTCTTTCTCTTTTTTTTTGAGAGAGCGCGTGCGCAGGGAAATGGGGAGGGGCAGAGGGAGAGAGAGAATCTTAAGCAGGTTCCATGCTTAGGATGCTTAAGCAGTCTCTCCCTGCTCAGAGACTCGGGGCTCTATCTCACCACCATGAGATCATGACATGAGCTGAAATCAAGAGTTGAGTGCTTAACGGACTGAGCCATCCAGGCATCCCATAGTTCTTGCTCTTAAATAATTTATAGTTGTTGAAGAGTAACGGGACATCTCTTTTAATTAATTCATTCAGTAAACATTTCCTGAGTGCCTTCGGTGTGCCAGCCCTACTAGGCACTGGGAATATAGTGGTGAACCAGATAGACAAGGCCCCACAGTTTTGGAGCTTACATTCTAGGATCTTAAATACTTAACATGCTGAATGATGGAACTGTTCAGGACTTTATAAGGGAGGTACTATTTGTTCTTGTATGGTTAGGATAGACTTATATTGAGGGGGTAGGACATGAGCTGTACAGGAAATAGAATGTTCATTTCCTCCATGTGTTTTCTGTGGAACCCACTATACAGGATTTTGCAGTGAAAAAATGTGGAAAACATAGCACAGCATGGGATTACAGAGAAAGGATCCGAAGAATTAGAGAAATTAGGTGGGGTTCATAGAAGGGAGAGGATATGGAATTTGAGCTGTTCTTTAAGGGTAAAATTTTAAGAGTGAGGTTGGGGCACACGGTGAGTGAATTGTGTTAAGCTTGAGGAACACAAGACTTGTTGGGGGAGTGTTAGTCAAAGTGTACCCTTCCTTCTGTCCCCCTTCTCCCTTCACAGAAGCTATCATTTATCTTTGGCCCTTTGGCCTCACCTTCTCAACTCTTCTTTCCTATGAGTATTTTAACACATTCATGTTTCCCCTTTAATGAAAATGATAGCGACAACAAATGGAAACCTTTTTTTTTTTTTTTTTTGTAGTTTCATCTCTTCCTCTTCACAGCCAGGCTTCAAAGAAGAGAGTCTCCTGGACTCATTAGTTTCATGTCCTCCCTGACCATTAATTCGTTGGCTTACTTTTCTTTGGTGTTGTTTCCGTACTTTACTAAACTCTTACCAAGCTCCCAGGACATCCGTGCTGCCATGTCTGATGAACACTCCGTTCTTACTTCACAAGTAACTTCATACAAGTACTTCGTACAAAGCCATGTACGCCTTTACTGCGCACTGCCTTCTAGAAATCTTGATTCTTCGCATCACACTCTCCTGGGTTTTCTCTTACACCCCCATCAGAGGAGGCCATTCCTTCTCTGCCTTGCAAATGTCTTCTCCCTTCCTGTTGAACTTTGAGGCTCCTCAAGTCCCAATCTGAGGGTTCTTCTCTTTTTTTCTCCCTGCTCTCTCCCTTGGCTGGTCTCATTTGTGTTCACGACTTCAGTTACTGTTTGTTCTCTGGTGACTGTCAGATTTGACTTGAGCCCAGACATTGTCAGAGCTCCTGACCTGGGTATATCCAGCTGCCTGTTTGATAGCATCTGTTGGTGCTGCAGAGTCATCTCACACTCAGCTTGTCTAGTACTGGGCTAACGATCCCTGCTTGTGTACCCTAGTCTAGTAACCTTGCTCTAGTAAATGTCTCCATTATCCATTCAACTGTTTAGGCCAGAAGACATGAAGTTGTCCTTGATCATCCTCTTTCCCTCACCTTCCATGTCCAGTCTAGCACGTTTTGTTGTTCTGGGCTCCTAAATTTTTTTTTTAAGATTTTATTTATTTATTTGACAGACAGAAATCACAAGCAGGCAGAGAGGCAGGCAGAGAGAGAGGGAGAGGGAAGCAGGCTCCCTGCTGAGCAGAGAGCCTAATGCGGGGCTCTATCCCAGGACCCTGGGATCATGACCTGAGCCGAAGGCAGCGGCTTTAACCCACTGAGTCACCCAGGCGCCCCCTAAATATTTCTTGAGTAAAATTTCTTGATCTCAATAACCATCATTTTTTACATGGACTGATCAAATACTCACCAAACTGGGAACCCCATTCATTTTTGTCCTTTCACCTTCAACCCATTTTCTACCCTGAAGCTAGAGGGATCATATTAGAATGTAAATCTGATCATTCACCTTCCTGTTTGAAATACTTGGGTACCTCCCCCTTGTTTGTAAGAAAAAAGACAAAGTTCTTCATATATCCTGCAAGTTCAAGCTGGGTGTGGCCCTTGCTTTCCTTCCAGCCTGACCTTACCCCACTTTCCCCTTTCTCTGAGCTATGGCCACATTCTTTGGGTGTGTTATATACACTCCCACTGCAGGGTATACATCAATTTGTATTATACATCAGTTTGTATACTTGTTTGATCATCACCTTTCTTCTACCCCAAACTAAGCTTCATGAAAGGAAGAATTAGTGGGGCACCTGGGTGGCCCAGTGGGTTAAAGCCTCTGCCTTCGGCTCAGGTCATGATCTCAGGGTCCTGGGATCGAGCCCCACATTGGGCTCTCTGCTCAGTGGGGAGCCTGCTTCACCGCCCCCGCCCCCCCCCGCCTGCCTCTCTGCCTACCTGTGATCTCTCTCTCTGTCAAATAAATAGATAAAATATTAAACAAAAAAAAAAAAAGGAAGAATTAGGTCTCTTTTTCTTTTCTACTATATTCTGTAGGGTCAAGCATAGTACCTGGCCCAGTGTAGGAGTTCAACACATTTTTGTTAAATGAGTGAATGAATAAGTGGATGTTTAATTCAATTCAATCATGCATTTAATTAATGCATAAATCATGAGGGGATATGTGAAGTGACACAGGAGTAGGAATTAATGTTAGCAGATGCTGAAGAACCGTCTGAGGCAGTGGCATGAGAATTAAGTAGGGTGATGCCCTGGTCAGAGCCATACATTAGGAAGGGTAAACTGGCTGTGGGATTCAGGATACCAAGCAGGAGGGGCTATTAGGTGTCAATTTGGAGAGAGGCAGTATGGACCCGTACTAGAACAATGACAGTGGGGCTGTTACATGTTTGAGAGTGTAGAGTGAAAGCAATGGGGTCTGAGGGATTGTGGTGGATGGCTTTCGGTGACAGACTTTCAGTGAATTTCGTGATTTCAGTCTTTTCAATTCAGCTTTTCATTTTTCCTTGGGAAGTGGTACAATTCTTCTCAAACTTTTCTGAGCTGTCATTTAGCAAGTGCTTTGCTAGGCTTTGGGATTGCAGAATGGAGTAAAATATTTCATTATCTAAGTCTCTTAATTATGCTTTATAGTATAATGGTTTTTAAACTTAGACTAAAACTATAAACCTGATTTTCACTGTGAGTTACAGTACTTTATAAATTAAAGAAACAATTCAAGATGGTAGAACATTAGTTTTGTTCTACAACATGAGATGGTCTTTTCTCTTTATCAGTAAGCCTTGGTTGTTGCCAGCAGCCCCAGAATTATTCCCTGAGGGTCTGAAAGTCTTCAAGTTTAATTTGCTGGAGATTTTCACAAAGATCCTAAAGTGATAGGTTGTAGGTAAATGGTGTCCAGCCGATATCTTTCATTAAAATGAAATAATTATATATACATAAGTTGCTTCTACCTGTCCACTTTACTAAAGGATAAAACAGAGAACTAAGATTCTAACTACTCCTTGGTCTTCTGAGAAGAGCTCTAATGTTCAACATATTAAGTAAAAATTTCTTAACTTGTCATTTAGCTGTGTAAATGAATGGGTCCTAGAAATTAAAAAAAAAAATTAGCCTCTTTCTTTCTTTCCTCTTCCTTCCTTCCTTCCTTTCTTTCTTTTCTTTTTTCTTTTTTTTTAAGATTTCATTTATTTATTTGAGAAAGAGAGTGAGAGAGAGCATGGCAGAGGGGGCAGGTAGAGGGAGAGGGAGAAGCAGGGAGCCAGAGAGTCTTGACAATTTCAGGACCCTGGGATCATGACCTGAGCCCAAGGCAGATGCTTAACCAACTGAGCCACCTGTCGTTTTTTATTTATCTCCCCTCCCGTTCTTCCTTCTTTCCTTCCTTTCTCCCTCCCTCCCTCCCCCCGTTTGCTTGCTTGCTTCCTTCCTTCCCCTCTCTCTTTCCTTCCTTCCTTCTTTCCTTCTTTATTTCTTTTTTTAAAGATTTTATCTATTTGTCAGGGAGAGAGTGCAAGCGCACTAGCAGCAGGAGCAGCAGGCAGAAGGACAAGCAGGTTCCCTGCTGAGCAACCAGCCCAATATGGGGCTTGATCCCAGGACCCTGGGGTCATGACCTGAATTGAAGGCAGGTGCTTAACTGACTGAGCCACCCAGGTGTCCCTATCCTTTTTATTTCTTGATGGATTATACTTTTGGTGTCATGTCTAAGAACACTTTCTCTAATCTTTTTTTAAATAAGATTTTAAAAAATTAAAAAAAAAATTTTTAAAGTGAGCTCTGTGCCAATTGTGGGGCTTGAACTCATGATCCTGAGATTGAGAGTTACATGCTCTACGGACTGAGCCAGGCAGACACTCCTCTTTACCTGATCTTAGGCCATAATGTTTTTCTTTTATGTTCTCATCTAAAAGTTTTATAGTTTTATGTTAGGTCCATTTGAAGTTAATTTTTGTGTGAGATGTGCAGTTTAGGTCAGGGTTTATTTTTTGTCTATTGATGTCCAATTGTTGCAGCACCACTTATTGGAAAGGCTGCTTTCCTTCCTTGAATTACTTTTGTACCTCTGTCAAAATTTAGTTGGGCATATTTGTATGGGTCTGTTACTGGGTTCTCTGTGTTGTTCCATTGGTCTGTGTGTCCCTTTGAAAACATTACACCGTCTTGATTTTGTTTGCTGCATGGTTTAAAATTGGGTAGTAGGCTTTCTCTAATTTTTATTTTAGTTAATTCATTAATATTATTCATTGTCTCAATTATTTTATTCTATTATTTATTTATTTATTTATTTATTTATTTATTTTATTTTAGAGAGAGAGAGAATGTGTGTGTGTGAGTGTGGGGAAGGGTAGGGGAAGAGGGAGGGAAGCTAACTCCCCTCTGAGCAGGGAACTCGACCAGGCGCCTAATCTCATGATCCCAAAATCATGACTGGAGCCCAAATCAAGAGTTGGATGCCCAGTCAACCAACTGAGCCACCCAGGCACCTCTTAATTATTCTAGTTCTTTTGCGTTTCCACATAAATTTTAAGATAAGCTTGTCTTCATCTATAAGAAAACTTGGGATCTGATAGGAGTTGTGTTGAATTTAAAGGTAAATTTGGGTCATAGTCTACTTAGTATCGGTATCTTGCCACTTTAGGTGAAAGGTAGGACCTTTACCGCCATTTAGGCCCCTTTATCCTCCCTTTTTTATAATTAGTTGTCTTAAATATCTCCTTTACATACATTGAGAACCATACCAGACACTGTTATACTTTTGCTTTTAACTATGTAATGTAATCAGGGAGAAAGATAGTCTATTACCTATAAAGTTATCTGCCAACATTAGTTACTTTTTACTTCTGAAAGTTCTATTTAACTCTTCTAAAATTTGTCTTTTAGTAAGCTTTTGCTTGTTTTTTGTTTTTTTTTTTTAAAGATTTTACTTATTTATTTGACAGAGATAGAGCACAAGTAGGCAGAGGCAGGCAGAGAGAGAGAGGGGGAATCAGGCTCCCTGCTGAGCAGAGAGCCCGACATGGGGCTCGATCCCAGGACCCTGAGATCATGACCTGAGCCGAAGGCAGAGGCCTTAACCCACTGAGCCACCCAGGTGCTCCGAGCTTTTACTTGTTTTTATTTTTGCTTATATTTCTTTATACACATTATAGTTTTAGAATGTTATATATTAAAAAAAAAGAATGTTATATATTTGTCATTTTTATGACCTGAAATTATTTTGCACCACATTTTGCTCTTTTTTTCCCCGACTCTCAAACATGATGGCTTTCTTCCTTTAGCTGTGTTCCTCATGTGTTTTGTAAGCATTTATCAGGCTTTTTGAGTATGGGAATATTCTGAAGTGGATAGTTCTGAGAGAATTTTTTAGTTCAGCCAGCACCTTGGAATGGTACCAACCTAGGCTCGCTTTAAGTTAGGGTGTGTGCTTGGGGTTAGTGCTGCCACACTGCACACTGGCAAGCCCATGTTTATGAATCTCTGGGGGAAACTCCCCTGTGTTCCCAGCTGGAGTCCAGGTCAACACACACAAATTCTCCCTCCCTCCCTTTTTCTAAAAGATTTTATTTGACAGAACGAGCAGGGGGACCACCAGGCAGAGGAAGGAGGAGGCAGAGGGAGAAGCACACTCCCCACTGAGCTCCCTACTGAACAGAGAGCCTGATGCTGGGCTCAGTCCTAGGACCCCAAGATCATGACCTGAGCAGAAGGCAAATGCTTAACAGACTGAGCCACCCAGGCGCCCCTACCCCATGCAGCTTTAAACTACAAGCCTCTTGGCACTGACTCCAGGATGTGCTTGCTCCCAGGGTCTCTGTACCCTCAGCTTCCACGCATTTTGGTTTCTAGCTCTCACTTGAATTTTAGCTCCTGGGGATTTTCTTTTCTCGCTTGAGAGCTCAATTATTAGTTTCTCTAGAATTTGGTAATATTTTATTTAGCACTTGTAGTAATTTGCTGTCAAAAGGTTTTTCGGAAAAACGACTCTACTGTATTACCAGAAATAGAAGTTTCTGACACACCATTAGATTAGACACATCACCAGATCATAGATTGTTGGGTTAGGGACCCACTCCTGGTTCTTTGAGAACTGGTCACCCGGGGCAGAAATTGCTTGCCTGTCTCTCAGGAGGGGCTGTGGCTGTGACATTTGTTCTTAAACCGAAGGAGTATGAGCATGTTTAGCCCTCCTGTCATGTCTGCCAAGGAAGTAGGGATGCTCGAGAAGAGAGGGAATGTTCAACTCTGTCAAGTGCTACAGCAAGGTCAAGTAGGATCAAAACTGAACCTTGAGAGCTGGATTTCCCAATCAGGAAATCTTTGCCAGAGCAGTCTCCAGAGAATGGAGGAGGAAGAAGCCTATTGTGTTTTTTAATCTCTGGGAGGATGGTCCTTGGTCTAGGCAATTTCCATTTTTTTTTTTTTTTCTCAGAAAGAATGACTTGATGTTTATCAGTATGTGACTTTATTTTATATTCTCTTATTTTAGTTCTTTCTGAGTTCCAACTCTGCCTTAGGTAGATTAGCTCTCACAGAAACTGGACTTAGCCATAGAGTGTAGGGCTTCCCTAGTACATGGGAATATCCTTAAAGCTTTCATTTATATCTCCTTAAATGACGTAGTCAGAACACAGAACTGAAAATGTAAGTGCTGAGCTGGTGTAGTAAAGTAAGAGGAAGAAGATATGAGGTATTGCCATTCTGTTCTGTGGAGTTTTGAAACATTTCGAAAAATTTCAAATGTACGAAAACTAGAAAGAGTAGTTTATCAACCCCAATTTACCCATTTCCCCAAATCAAGAATTTTGGCACCTTTGCCTCAATCACTCCTTTTTAATTTCTTTTTGTTTTGCCAAAATATTTTGAAGAAGTTCCTGACATTTATTGTACAATACATATATATGTGTGTATATAGCTATACACACGTATACATAAATATGCTAGGCAGTGATGAAAATGGTCATATACTCATAATGCTATTATCATACCTAATACAAAGCTGACAGTTCTTTGGTATTGTCTACTGTACTGAGAGTAGTAATGAGGCCTTTTAAAATAACTTCTTTGAACATGCTGAGATTGTTTTTCCTTTGCTGTCTTTGCCCTTGTCCGTACTCTGCCCGGTCTAGTCTGAGACCTTCACTTGTGGACTTCTCATCATTTGGATTTTTGCTCCAGTATTGTCTCCTCAGTAGAGGCTTTTCCTGATCACCACAAATCAAGTAGTGTCCTCTTTTCCTTCTCCTGTTTGTCACTCTGTTTTACTGTCTGTTTGCTTGTCTTCTTGGCCCCCTAGATTGTAAGTACCCTGAAAGTAGGGACCTTGTCAATCATGTTGTGTTTACTGCTCTGTGCCCAGAGCTGAAGAGCATATAGTGGGACATGCAGTAACGAAGCACATGTTCAGAAATAAGTCAGCTAGTAGCCTAACAGGAAGAGATTCCAAAATTTTCTTAATATTTTATAACCATTATCTCTTCCTACAACTGATTCTCATTCCAGACTTTTCTTTTCTCAAGAGTTTTAACCAACAGCTGTGTTTGCAAAAAGTGCTGGGTTGTTGTCCCTTTCAGGACATTTAATCTTTTAAATCCTGAAAATATTTTATAAAATATAAGTGAGTAAAGTTACTGCTGACCTGTTGAGAGGCAGTGTTTTTACTGACATAACTCTCATTTGAGATCACTTTATTTGAGCTTGCAGCTAATAAATCTGTTTTGGCCCATATGAAACAGGATGGAATGATCTTGTAGCCCTCATATCCTTTAACTGATTATTTGAGTTTCTTTTATTTGGCACATCATTTGTGGAGCATGTTAGGGGGTGTTTTTTAGTTATGTTATCAGTTGTTGTGAATGTTCTTTAACATGAGAAAAAAGTGTAATTCAATAAACATATGATATTCTAAATTAAAGACTTGGATTCTTTTTGAAAATATGTAATTTCGGACCTGTAGAAGAGATACAAGAATGGTACAAAGAATTATTCTGTCCTCTTCACTAGAGCACACACAGAGCAGGGGGAGCAGCAGGCAGAGGAAGAAGCAGGCTCCCTGCTGAGCAAGGAGCCCAGTTTGGGACTCAATCCCAGGACCCTGGGGTCATGACCTGAGCTGAAGTGAAGGCAGATGCTTAACTGACTGAGCCACCCAGGCATCTGGCATGTATATATTTTTGTTACCTAGCTTTGTCTTTAAGTAGGGCCTAGAATCAATAACATACCAGTAGCAATGAGCCCAGCTCTCAGTTTCTCAATACCATTCAGTGCTAAAAGTTACCGGAGCTCCTTAGAAAAATGACCAATTCTTTTTTTTAAAATTTTTTTATTTCATTTCTTTTCAGCGTAACAGAATTCATAGTTTTACACCACACCCAGTGCTCCGTGCAATGCGTGCCCTCCATAATACCCACCACCTGGCTCCCCCAACCTGCCACCCCCTGCCTATATGTAGAAGAATGAAACTCTCGAAAAATGACCAATTCTGAGACTGGAGTAGGAGTGGGTACAGCAAGAGCCTAGAAGAGGGGTTGGCAAACTACAGCCCAAAGATGCCTTCAGAAAGGCACCTATCTTTGTAAATAAAGTTTTATCGGAACAGAGCCATGCTCATTCATTTACAAGTTGTCTCTGGCTGCTGTCCTGCTGTGAGGGTGGGCTTAAGTAGTTGGAAGAGACTATAGAGCCCTTAAAGCCAAAAATATTTACTATCTGGCCACTTACAGAAAAAGTTGGCCAAGCCCTAGCCGAGATAGAATATCTTCTTGTTCCAGAAAGTAAGGACACACCCCAAAATAATGGGGTCATGTCAAAGGTTCACAGGAGCCAGCTGAAAAAGCTCCTACTGGCCAAATATATAACAATTCATCAAAAATTTTATATAATGGCTTATAACCCATTAAATAAAATAATCCATGAGTTCATGCTGATAAAAACAAATAAAAGCAGAAAAGCTCTATCTTACATCAGAATCCCAACATTACAATAAATGCAGAAAAACTGATGGAATTAAAAAATTACCACTGGCAACCATCATCATCTTAATTCATTCAGATTCATCAACGGATCCTAAAACCAGTGGGTTAAAGTTTGAGGAGTGATAGAATATTAAATCACCTCAAACTATCTTCAAAGATAGTTATCAAGGGGTGCCTGGGTGCTCAGTCCTTAAGCATCTGCCTTTTGCTCAGATCAGGATCCCAAGGTCCTGGGATTGAGCCCTGCAACAGGCTCCCTGCTCAGCAGGAAGCCAGCTTCTCCCTCTCCCACTCCCCCTGCTTGTGTTCCCTCTCTCACTGTGTCTCTCTGTCAAATAAATAAAATCTTTAAAAAAACTTAAAAAAAGATAGTTATCAAATATAAAGAGGAAAAGAAAAGCATATATTGATAGTGGAGATATCCAGACAACCAACTTAACCAAGTGATCAAAGTAATAAACACCTGTAATGGGACAAATCAACACCATATGCCTCCTGATAAGATACATTTAAAAAAACATGTCACCTGTGAAACACCAGTAAAACCCAAATTGAGGGACTTACTACAAAGAATTGGCCTATAATCTTCAAAAATATTCATGAAAGGAAAGACTATTCCAGATTAAAGGAGACTAAAGACACATGAGAACTCCATGCAACTGTGATCAGGATTTTTGTGTCCTATAAAGGACATGCTTAGGAAACTTGAAGATATTTGAATAAGATCTATAGATTAACTAAGGGCACTGTATCAATGTTAATTTCCTTATTTTGATCCCTGCACAATGGCCATAAGAGAGAATGGCTCTGAGTGTCTGTAACTCACTCTCAGCTTAAAAAGAAAAAAGGCAAGCGGGAAGGGATGTTAAAGTTAATGTGGTGAAATGTTAATGTTGAAGAACCCATTTGTATGTGCTTCTCTCTTTCCTTGACAAACAGAATATTAAAAAAAAGAATATATACATGTATATACTTGTATACATTTGTATGTGTGTATTTCAGTGTTTATCTCTATATATTATAAACTACTGGGTATTGTGATACCTCCAATTCCATTTCAGTACCACAGGGTTTATTCTAATCTTTCTACTTTACATATTTATAATATTTTTCTGCAACATTGACAAACCTGACTCCTTTTATCCACAGTATGTTTACTTACTTGTTGTATGTTAGAATATACAGAAAGTAGTTTTAGAGTTGCTAACCCATACCTCTGTGAAAAACTAACTTATTAGAAATTAATATTTTTAAAGATTTGTATTTATTTGAGAGAGAGCGAGAGTGAGAGAGATCATGGAGAGGGAGAAGAAGAGGGAGGAGCAGACTTGCTGAGTGGAGAGCCCGATGTGGGGCTCCATCCCAGGACCCTGAGATCGTGAACTGAGCTGAAGGCAGACACTCAACTGACTGAGCCACCCAGGTGCTCCAAATTTTTTTTGATGTAAAAAAATTTTTTTAAAGATTTTATTTTATTTTTTTAAGTAATCTCTACACCTACCATGGCTCTTCAACTCACAGAGATCAAGATTCCCATGTTCCCTGGACTGAGCTAGCCAGGTGCCCCAATTAGAGTTTAATAGTTTGTTTAGACTTCTTATTAGTCTTTAACCTAAGGGTTTAGTTAAATACTGTTACCCACGAGTTACTTGGGTTAGTTCTCCCCTCATTCCTTAGGTATGTTGTGTTTCTCATTTCAGGTATAGTTAGGATCATTTCTTCTTGTTTACATTGCGTTTTGTGCTCTTTTCCCCATTCTTTTCATTTTTTTAAATTTTTAAAAAAGATTTTATTTATTTATTTGACAGACAGAGATCACAAGTAGGCAGAGAGGCAGGCAGGGAGAGAGAAAGGGAAGCAGGCTCCCTGCCAAGCAGAGAGCCCGATGTGGGGCTCAATCCTAGGACCCTGGGATCATGACCTGAGCCAAAGGCAGAGGTTTTAACCCACTGAGCCACCCAGGCGCCCCAATTCTTATTTTTACTTTGTGTTGATGTTTTTCAGTATGTGGAACGTGAATGTGGTTTCAAAAGTCAACATACAAAAAGGTATATGCAGTAAAGTGTTACTCCACATTCATTTCTTTTACCCAGTTTTCATCTGCTTCCTTGTCATCCTGCTCCCACCTACACACCCCCCACCCTCCACCATAGGTAACCATTCTCACGAGTTTAAGTTACTGTTCTGCACGCCTTTTCACACAAATGAGCATATAGGTGTGTATATAATTCCTATTCTTTTCTTTGTTTTCTATTTTTTAGATCTACACTTCTGAGAATGTCTTTATTTTACCACCATACTTGATTACTGGTTTGCACATAGAATTTCGGGTTAGAAATAAGTTTCCTTAGGGGCGCCTGGGTGGCTCAGTTGTTAAGCGTCTGCTTTCAGCTCAGGTCATGATCCCAGCGTGCTGGGATTGAGCCCCATTTTGGGGTCCCTGCTCACTGGGAAGCCTGCTTTCCCCACTCCCACTCCCCCTGCTTGTGTTTCTTCTCTCGCTGTCTCTGTCTCTGTCCAATAAATAAATAAGCTCAGGGCACCTGGGTGGCTCAGTGGGTTAAAGCCTCTGCCTTTGGCTCAGGTCATGCAGGATCAAGCCCTGCATTGGGCTCTCTGCTCAGCAGGGAACCTGCTTCCTCCTCTCTCTCTGCCTGCCTCTCTGCCTACTTGTGATCTCTGT
>PISX010008404.1:0-65952 GCA_004024625.1 Mellivora capensis
ATTTCCAACAACAGTGCACAAGAGTTCCGTTTTCTTCATATCCTCACTAAAACTTGTTATTTCTTGTCTTTTTGATTCTAGTCATTCTGACGGATGAACGGATGATACCTGATACAATGTTACTTCATTGAGATTTTGATTTGCATTTCCCTGAGGCAAATGCCCTGTTAAACCCTCTTTCTGTTGTCCATCTATATTTCTTCTTTGGAAAAATGTCTATTTGGGCCCTCTGACCACTTTTAATCTGATTATCTGGGGGTTTTTGGTGTTGAGCTGTAAGTTCTTTATATAATCTGTGTACTAATTTCTTATTGGGTGTATAACTGGCAAATATCTTCTCCCATTCAGTAGGTTGCCTCATCTTTCACTGATTGTTTCCTTTGCTCTTCAAAAGCTTTTTATTTTGGTATAGTCCCAATAATTTACTTTTGCTTTTGTGTCTCTCATTCCAGGAAGACATATCTGATGTCAAAGAGATTACTGCTTATGTTTTCTTCTAGGAGTTTTATGGTTTCACACCTTATACTTAGGCCTTTAATCCATTTTTAGTTTATTTTTGTATATGGTCTAAGAAAGTGGTCCAATTGTATTCTTTTGCATGAGCTCTATGCAAAAAGTGTTTTACCAGCACCATTTGTTAGAGACTTTTCCCCACTGTATGGTCTTGCCTCCTTTGTTATACATTAATTGACCAATAAGTGGTCATTTTCTGGGCCCTCTATTCTTTTCTACTGATCTGTATTTATTTATCTTTGTTTTTCTGCAAGTACTATACTATTTTTTTACATTTAATATTTTATTTAAAATATACCTTTATGGGGCGCCTGGGTGGCTCAGTGGGTTAAAGCCTCTGCCTTCAGCTCAGGTCATTATCCCAGGATAGAGCTCTCCTCTCAGCAGGGAGCCTGCTTCCTCCTCTCTCTCTCTGCCAGCCTCTCTGCCTACTTGTGATTTGTCTGTCAAATAAATAAATAAAATCTTTTAAAAAATAGAAAAATAAAATAAAATATACCTTAATAATGAATCCAGTCACCTTGTCCTGTTTTGAGCTCTCAATTTTTTTTTGTAATTTTATTTTATTTTATTTTCAGTGTTCCCAGATTCATTGTTTATGCCACACCCAGTGCTTCATGCAATACATGCCCTCCTTAATACCCACCACCAGGCTCACCTAACCCCCACCCCTCCAAAACCCTCTGTTTCTCAGAGTCTACAATCTCTCATGGTTTGTCTCCCCTTCCAATTTACCCCCACTCACTTCTCTCCATCTCCCAATGTCCTCAGTGTTATTCCTTATGCTCCACAAGTAAGTGAAACCATATGATAATTACTACAGATTTTAATATATCTTGAAATCTGGGATTGTGATACCTACAGGTTTGTTCTTTCTTAAGATTGCTTTGGCAATTTGAAGTCTTTTGTGGTTCCATACAAATTTTAGTATGATGTGTTCTATTTCTGTAAGAAATGCTGTTGGTACTTTGATGGGGATTCTGTTGAATCTATATATTGCTTTGGGTATTATGGGCATTTTAACAATATTCTTCCAGTCCATGAGCATAGAATATCTTTCTATTTATGTTGTCTTTAATTTCTTTCTTCAGTGTTCTATAGTTTACAGAGTACAAGTCTTTCACCAACTTGGATAAGTTTAATCTTAAGTATTTTATTCCTTTTGGTTCAGTTGTCAATCAGATTGTTTTCTTAATTTATTTTTCTGCTACTTCATTATTAGTGTATAGAAATTCAACTGATTTCTGTATACTAATTTTTTAGCCTACAGTTTTACTGAATACATTTATCAGTTCTCATAGTTTTTTGGTGAAGTATAAAACTGTGTCATCTGCAAATAGCGATAGTTTAACTTCTTCCTTACCAATTTGGATAACTTTTATTTCTTCTTCTTGTGTAATTGCTATAGCTAGGACTTCCAGCACTAGGTTGAAATGAAGTAGAGAGAGTGGACATCTTGTTTTATTCCTGTTCTAGAAAGGAAATTTCTCACTTTTTCACCTTTGTGTATGATACTAGCTTTGGATTTTTTTCATATGTGGCCTTTATAATGTTAAGGTTATGTTTCTTCCAAACCCACCTTCTTGAAAGTTTTTGCCATGAATGTATGTTGAATTTTGTCAGTTGCTTTTTCTGCATCTATTGATACAATCATATGATCATATCTTTCTCCACATCCTCACCAACACTTGTTGTTGCTTGTCTTTTTTACTTTAGCCATTCTGACAGTTGTGAGGTTATATTCCACTGTACTTTTGATTTGCATTTCCCTGATAATGAGTGATGTTGAGTATCTTTTCATGTGTCTGTTGGCCATCTGAATGCTTTATTTGGAAAAATGTCTGTTTCATGTCCTCTGCCCATAAGAATAAGAATGCAATAGATTTCTGTATATTGTTGTTGTATCCTGTGACTTCTTACTGAATTTGTTGATGAGTTCTAGCAGTTGTTTGGTGAAGTTTTTCAGGTATTCTATTAGTATCATGTCCTCTGAAAATAGTGAACCCTTTAGTTCTTCCTTACTAATTTGGATGCCTTTTATTTCTTTTTGTTGTCTTGCTACTCTGGCAAAGATTTCCAGTATTATGTTGCACAAAAGTGGTGAGAGTGGACATCCTTGTCTTGTTCTGATCTTAGGAGAAACTTTTTTTTCCCCATGAGGATGATGTTAGCTGTGGCTTTTTCATATACGACCTTCATTATGTTGAGGAATGTTCCTTCTAAACCTATTTTGTTGACAGTTTTAATCATGAATGTATGTTATACTTTGTCAAATGTTTTTTTTTCTATCTGTTGAAATGATCGTGTATTTCTTATTCTTTCTCTTGATTGATGTGATGTATCATGTTGATTGATTTGCAAATACTGAACCACACTTGCAACACAGGAATAAATCCCAGTTGACTGTGGTGAATGGTTTTTTAAATATATTGTTGAATTCAGTTTGCTAGTAAGTTGTTGAGGATTTTTGCATCTATCTGTATTCATCAGGGATACTGGCTTGTAGTTTTCTTTTTTAGTGGTGTCTTTATTTTGTTTTGGTATTAGGGTGATTTGGCCTCATAGAATGATTTGGAAAGTTTTCCTTCCTTTTCTGTTTTTTTTTTTTGGACCATTTTTGGAATGGTTTGAGAAGGATAGGTATAAACTCTTTTAGTGTTTGGTAGAATTTGACTATGAAGCCACCTGGTCCTGAACTTTTATTTTGGAGTTTTTGATTACTAATTTAATTTCATTCTGGTAATTGATATGTTCAAATTTTCTTTTTCTGCCAGCTTTAGTTTTGGTAGTTTTATGTTTCTAGGAATTTATCCATTTCTTCTAAGTTGTCCAGTTTGTTGGTATATAGTTTTTCATAATATTCTTCTACAATTGTTTCTATTTCTGTGGTATTGGTTATTTCTCCTGTTTTATTTTTTATTTTGTTTATTTCGATTCTCCATTTTTTTTGTGTGATATTCTGGCCAGAGGTTTATCAGTTTTATTCATTTTTTCCAAAGAACCAGCCCCGGGCTTCATTGTTCCGTTCTAATGTAGCTTTTGTTTTGTTTTGTTTTAGTTTCTAAATCATTTATTTCTGCTCTAATCTTTATTATTCCTTCCTTCTGATGAGGTGGGGTTTTATTTTCTCTTTTTTCTAACTTCTTTAAGTGTAGGGTTAGGTCATTTATTTGAAATTTTTTCTTGCTTCTTGAGGTAGGCTTGTATTGCAATAAACTCCCCTTTTAGAACGACTTTTGCTGAAGCCCAAAGATTTGGGACTATTGCTTTTTCATTTTTATTTGTTTCCCTGTAATTTTTTGTTTCTTCTTTGATTTCTTGGTTGACCCATTAATTGTGCAGTAGCATGTTGTTTAACTACCCATGTGTGTGCTCTTTCCAGATTTTCTCTTTTGTTGATTTTCTCTGTTGTTGATTTCTACTTTTATAGTGTTGTGGTTAGAAAAGATGCCTAGTATGTCTTCAGTTTTTTAAAATTTGTTAGGACTTGGTTTGGGGCTTAATATGTGATCTATTCTGGAGAATTTTCCATGTGCACTTGAAAAGAATGTGTATTCTGCTGTTTTAGGATGGAATGTTCTGAATATGTCTGTTAAATCCATCTGGGCCAGTGTGTCTTTCAAACCCACGCTTTCTTTATTCATTTTCTGTTTGGATGATCTGTCCATCAGTATAATTGGGGTGCTAAAGTTCCCTACTATTATTATATTACTATCAATTATTTGTTGTTAGCTGTTTTATGTATTTGGGTGCTCAAATATTGTGTGTATTAATATGTATAATTGTTTTATCCTTCTGTTGGATTGTCTGCTTTATTATTATGTAGAGTCCTTTTTGTCTCTTATTATAGTCTTTGTTTTAAAGTCTGTTTTGTCAAAGGGTCCTTGATGGCTCAGTCAGTTAAGTCTCTGACTCTTTTTTTTCTTTTTTTTTTTTAGATTTTATCTATTTATTTCACAGACAGAGATCACAAGTAGGCAGAGATAGGCAGAGAGGGGAAGCAGGCTCCCTGCTGAGCAGAGAGCCCTGATGCAGGACTCGACCCCAGGACTCTGGGATCATGACCTGAGCTGAAGGCAGAGGCTTAACCCACGGAGCCACCCAGGTGCCCCAAGTGTCCAATCTTGATTTTAGCTCAGGTCATGGTCACACTGTCCTGAGATTCAGCCGCACACTAACTCCATACTGAGCATGGAGACTGCTTAAGATTCTCTCTATACTTATCTCTCTGACCCTCCTCCCCACTCATGTACACTCTCTCACTCTCTCTCAAATAAATCTTTTAAAAGTGAAATCTATTTTGTCTAATATACATATCACCTCCCCAGCTTTCCTTTGGCCCATTTGCATAATAATTGTTTCTCTGTCCCCTCATTTTCCATCTGCAGGTATCTTTTGATCTGAAATGAATCTCTTGGAAACAGGATATAGATGGGTACTTTTTTTTTTTTTCTTATCCACTCCATCACCCTGTGTCTTTTGATTGTAGCATTTAGTCTATTTACATTCACAATAAATTATTGATGTGTATTGCCATTTTGTTACTTTTTTGTGGTTTCTAAAGGTTTTCTCTAATCCTTTTCTTTTTTTCATGCTTTGTTGGCTTTTTTTAAAATATTTTATTTATTTATTTGAGAAAGAGAGAGAGGGTGAGTGAGAGGGAGAGAGCATCTGAAGCAAACTCCCTGATGAGCAGAGAGCCTGACAGAGGGTTCGATCCCACAGATGTGAGATCATGACCTAAACTGAAACCAAGAGTTGGATGCTTAACTGACTGAGCCACCCAGGTGCCACAAGTTTGTTGGCTTTCCTTAATGATATACTTGGATTCATTTCTCTTTATTCTTTGTATATATATTACTTGTTTTTTTATTGTGGTTGCCATCAGGCTTGAATACAACATATTCTGCATATAGTGGTCTGTATGAAGTTGATAGTTCTTACGTTTGAACCCATTCTTTACCCCTCTCCCCTCCCTGTTTGAGGTATATATTGTCATATTTTATGTTCTCTTATTTTCTGAATCCCTTGACTGACTTTTATAGAAATTTATTTTTATTGCTTTTTTCGTTTTTTTTGTTGTTTTGTTTTGACTTTTCATACTCTCACTTATGGTCTTTGCTTTCCAATCAAACATTCCCCTTTAGTATTTCTTATCAGGCTGGCTTAGTGTTCGTGAGTGCCTTTAGTTTTTGTTTGAGAAGCTCTTTATTTCTCATTCTCTTCTGAATGATAGCTTTGCTGGATAAAGTATTCTCTGCAGATTTTTTTTCCTCCCAGCACTTTGAATAGCATATGCCACTCTCTTCTGGCCTGCAAAGGTTCTGCTGAAAAGCCTGCTGATAGACTTATGGGCTTTCCCCTTGTATGTAACTGTCTTATTTTGTTTCGCTGCTTTTAAATTTTTTTCTTTATCACTCCTTTCTTGCCATTTTCATTATCATGTGTGTTGGTGTTAGCCTCTTTCAGTTGGATTTTTGGAGGGGATTTCTGTGCTTACTGGATCTGAATATATTTCCTTCCAGAGATTAGAGTCTTCAGCTATTATTTTTTTCAGATAAAATTTCTATCCCCTTAACTCTCTCCCCCTTTTTCTGAGATCCATATAATGCAAATGTTGTTATGCTTGATGGAGTCACTGAATTCCCCAAGACTATTCTCAATGCATGATTTTCTTTCCCCCTTTGCTCAGCTTGGTCATTTTCCATTAGTGTTATCCAAGTCATTAATTTGATCTCCTGTTTCATCTACCCTGTTATTTATTCCTTCAAATGAATTTCTAGTGTTATTTATTGTGTTCTTGATCTTTGATTGGTTCTTTTTTATCTCTATTTTAAGAGTCTCACTGATGTCCTTCACTTTTTCCTCAAGTCCAGTGAATTTCTTTAGGATCATTATTTTAAATTCCCTATCATGCTTATTATTTATGGACATTTTGCTTAAGTCTCTTGCTGTGTGGTTTGGTCCTGTTCTTTCACTTGGGAAATGTTTCTCTGTTTCTTCATTTTATCTAACTCTGTGCCTGATTCTGTTTGTTAGGAAAGTCAGCTATTTCTCTTGCTCTTAATGATAATAACCTTGTAAAGAAGAGGTCTTGTAGCACCCTCCAGTGCAGTGTCCCCTGTTCCTCAATGCCTAGCACTTCATGGAATGTCTCTTGTGTGTATGCTGTGCTATTGAGTCTTGGCCTCTTTTTCCTTCAGTGTAGTTGTCTGCAGAGGGTCTCTTTTCCTATTGTGGGCAGTGCTTGGTCCCCAACAGAGGTGGGATGCACTTTAATAAGGTGTGCAGTGGTCTGCTTGTGAAGTGAGACCTGCCCCTGCTGCTGCTGGAACTGAGGTCCCACAAAATATGTGGGTTTGGGAGATGTGGCATCATCAGGGTTTGGACCAGTCTTCCCGGCAAGGGACCCATAGAACAAGTACCAAGGCTAGTGTAACTGGGAAGGCAGGTCCACTGAACCATACAGGAGAGGGGAAGTGGCAGGGCTTGGTGTGCTCAAGTTAGGTAAGGAAAGTTTGTTGCTACACTGGCTCCCACAGGTGGCTATTGTTCATACTGGTGAATGCTGGAAAGAAAAGGCACTTGCCAGCTCCTTTGTTCCTGGAGAGGTCTCTCAGTGATCCCTCTTTCCAGGGCTATTCTCAGAGATGAGCAAATCACTCTTCCTCCCCCCTTTATCTCCTTGTTCTTCAAAGTGCTAGTTCTAAGCTGTATCTGCAAGGGCTGTTTGTGGTACTTTGTTTTTAAGGGTGGGGATTCTGCTTCCTAAAGCCCTCTGGGCTCTCCTACAGCTGAGCCCATGGCTTTTTAAAATTCTGAGCTTTAAGTCCTGCTAGTTGTAAGAACTATCTTTCAAAGGCAAATGTTATGAGAATTAGTTCTCCCCATTCATGAGCTCCCTGATGTCTGTTTTTCACCCTTTTCCATACCACTGACTCCCTCCCCACCACAGATGACCATGGTCCATTTTGCTCCCAATCTATGTTTTCATCCTTCCTACCTTCTTCATTGTGGCTTCTTCTCTACTTTTAGTTGTGGAATTAATTCTTCCAATCTTCATATTGTTTTCTGGGTTTTTTATACAGATGTGAGTGGTACCTAGTTGTATCCATGGGACCAGGTGAGTTCAGGGTCCTCCTACTCTGCCATCTTCCCAGCCAAACTTCAGGCCTTTTTCTTGCAATTGATTTCTAGTTTCATGTTATTGTGTTTGGAAAAAAAAAAATGCTTGATAAGGTTTCAATCCTCATAAATTTATTGAGACTTGTTTTGTGGCCTAAAATGCCATCTGTTCTGGAAAATGCTCCATGTGCAGTGGGAAGAATCTGTATTCCACTCTTTCTGGATGGCATGTTCTGAATATATGTTAGGTCCATCAGGTCTAATGCATCATTCAAAGACACTGTTTTCTTGTTGATTTTCTGCTTGAATGATCTATCCCTTCATTTAAAGTCCCTTAATATTATGGTATTACTCTTAATTTTTTCCTTTATGTCTGTCAATGCTTGCTTTATGTTTTACAGTGCTTCTATGTTGGGTGCATAAATATTTACAATTGTTATATTCTTTTGTTGGATCGTCATTATGTAATGTCCTTATCTCTTATTACAATCTTTGTTTTAAAGTCCATTTATCTGATATAAGTATTGCTACCCCAGCTTTCTTTCCTCTTCCAATTGCATGGTAAATGTTTTCCTATCCCTTCACTTTCAGTTGGCAAGTGATTTTAGATCTGAAGTGAGTCTCTTGTAGGCACCATAAAGATGGTACTTGCTTTTTTATCCATTCAGTCACCCTATGTCTTTTGATTAGACTATTTAGTTCATTTACATTTAAAGTGATTATTGATAGGTATGTATTTATTACCAGTTGGTTACTTGTTTTATATTTGGTTTTGTAGTTTTCCGATCCTTTTTGCTTCTCTTGTTTTCTTCCTTTGTGATTTAATGGCTTTTTTTACTGTTATGCTTATATTCCTTTGTCTTTATTTTTTTGTGTACCAATTGTAGCTTTTCTAAAAAAATTGTGTTATCATTAAGTTCATATATAACATCTTCTGTATATAGCAGTCCATATATATTGATAGCTACTTAAGTTTGAACTCATTCGATAAGCATTAAATTTTTATTCCCCCCACACGCACATTTTTGTTGAATTTCTTTTTCTTGTTTATTGGCCATTGTATCACATCCTTGAATAAATGTTTATTCATGTTTTTTGCCCATTCTTTAATCAGGTTGATTGATTTTTAGTGTTGAAAGATTTTTTATATAGTCTAATTTTTTAAATTTAAATTCAATTAGCCAACATATAGTACGTCATTAGTTTTCGATGTAGTGTTCAGTGATTCATCAGTTAAATATAACACCCAGTGCTCCTCAGATTATTAACCACTTATTAGATACATAATTTGCAAATATTTTCTCCCATTATGTGGGTTGCCCTTTTAGTTTGTGTCTTTCAATGCACATAGTTTTGGGGAGGTTTTTTGTTTTGTTTTGTTTTTTTGTTTTGGGGTGTTTTTTTTTTTTTAAGTTTGATGTCCAATTTATGTTTTCTTTTGTTTCCTGTGTTCTTGGTGTCAGATTTGCAAAGTCATTGCAAAAGCTAATGTCATTAAGATTTTCCCTTATGCTTTCTTGCAAGATTTTATAGTTTAGGTTTTATGTTAAGATCATCAATCCATTTTGAGTTAGTTTTTGTAAAAGGCATATGCTAAAGCTCCCACTTCATTCTTTTCATAGGAATATCCATTCTTTTTCCAGCACCCCATTTGTTGGGAAAAAACTATCTTTCCCCCCACTTAATAGTCTTGGCACTCTTGTCAGAAATCATTTGACCATTGTGTGAGGGTTTATATCTGAGCTCTCCATTCCTTTGGTTCATGTGCTTGTCTTTATGCCAGTATGACACTATTTTTATTGCTATAGCTTTGTAATAACTTTCATAATCAGGGAATGTGAAGCCCCTGACTTTGTTCTTTTCAAGAATGTTTTGGCTACTTAAGGGTCCTTTGATATTCTGTATAAATTTTAGGGAGGGTTTTTCTCTTTTTGCAAAAAGAAGCCTGTTGGGATTTTGATAGGAATTGCATTGTGTCTGTAGATCACCTTGGGTAGTATCAACAACTTAACAACATTAAGTCCTCTAAGCTATGAACATTGGGTGTCTTTCCACTTATTTATGTATTCTTCAATTACTTTCAGTGATGTGTAGTTTTCTCTGTACAAGTCTTTTGTCTCCTTAGTTAAATTTATTTTTTTTAAGATTTTATTTATTTATTTGACAGATAGAGATCACAAGTAGGCAGAGAGGCAGGCAGAGAGAGAGAGGAGGAAGCAGGCTCCCTGCTGAGCAGAGAGCCCAATATGGGGCTCGATCCCAGGACCCTGGAATCATGACCTGAGCCGAAGCCAGAGGCTTTAACCCACTGAGCCACCCAGGTGCCCCTCCTTAGTTAAATTTATTAATGAATATTTTTTTCTTTTTTATCTTATTGTAAATGGAATTTTTAAAAAAATTTCCTTTTTTGAATTGTTCTTTGCTAGTATCTATAAAAGCAACTAAATTTTGTGTGTTGATTTTGTAGTATGCAACTCTGCTAAATTTGTTTAATAGTTGCAAAAGATTCATAGTATTTAGGGTTTTCTACATGTAAGAACATATCACCTGCAAACACAGGTAATTTTACTTCTAATTTGGATGCTTTTTATTTTTCTTGCCTAATTTCTCTGGCTAAGACCTCAAATAATATGTTTAAAAGAATGGATTAAAATGGACATCCTTGTCATTTTTCCTGATCTTAGAGAAGCAGCTTTCCGTCTTTCATCGTTGGTAAGATGTTAGCTATGGGTTTTTCACACCAGCTGTTTAATATTTTGAGGTAATTTCCTTCTATTCCTAGATCTTTTATTGTTTTTATTATGAAAAATTATTGAATTTTGTCAACTGTTTTTTCATCAACTAAGATAATTGATTTTTCCCCCTTCATTCTGTTAATGTACTACATCACAGTCATTATCTTTGTATGTCAAAACATCCTTGCACACCTAGAGTAAATTCCACTTGGTTATGTTATGTAACCCTTTTAATGTGCTGTTGAATTCCTTTTCCTCATTTGATGATTTTGGCATCAACATTCATCAGGGATATTGGTCTGTAGTTTTCTTGTAGTATCTTTGTGTGGCTTTGTTATCAGAACAATTCTGGCCTCACAGAAAGAGTATAAAAGTGTTCCCTCCTTTTAAATTTTTGGTAATAGTTTGAAGAGGATTGGTTTTACATCTTAGAATGTTTGTTAGAATTCACCAGTAAAGCCATCTGACCCTGAGCTTTACTTTGTTGGGAGAGTTTTGATTTTTTTTTTTAATTTTTTTTTTTTTTTTTTTTTTTTTTTTTTTTTTTTTTTTTTTTTTTTTTTTTTTTTTTTTTTTTTAGATTTTATTTACTTATTTGACAGAGATCACAAGTAGACAGAGAGGCAGGCAGAGAGAGAGGAGGAAGCAGCTCTCCACGGAGCAGAGAGCCCGATGCGGGGCTCGATCCCAGGACCCTGGGATCATGACCTGAGCGGAAAGCAGAGGCTTTAACCCACTGAGCCACCCAGGCACCCCGAGAGTTTTGATTATTGATTCAATCTTCTTACTAGTTATGGGTCTGTTCATATTTTCCTTTTCTTCATGATCCAATATTTTTAGGTTGTGTATTTCTAATTCAGCCATTTCATTTAGGTTATACATTTTGTTGTTGAAGAGCTATTCATAGTACTTCCTTATAATTCTTTTTATTTCTGTAAAATCAATAGAGATGACCCTTTTCATTTATGATTCAAATTTTTATTTTTTTGTCAACCTAGCTAAAAGTTTGTCAATTTGATTTTTTTGTTCTAAAGGACTCTTGGTTTTCATTTTTCTCCTTATATCTAATCTAATCTTTATTATTTCCTTTCTTCTATTAGTTTTGAATTTAGCTTTTTTCCCCCCTAGTTCCTTGAAATGTTAATTTAGGTTGTTGATATAAGACATATTACTGAAATTATTTACAACTATAAATTTATACTTTAGCACTGTCTTTACTTCATGCCATAAGTTTTGGTATGTTTAATTTTTTTATCTCAAGATATTTCTGAATTTCCCTTGTGATATTTTTTCTTTGACAAATTGGTTGTTTGTGTTTAATTTCCATGTATTTGAGGATTTTTTGTATTCTTTCTCCTATTCTAGTTTCATTCCATTGTGATCAGAAAAGCTACTTTGTATAATTTTAGGCTTCTAAAATTGATTGAAACTTATTTGCCAAACATATGGTCTATCCTGGAGAATGTTTCATGTGTACTTCAGAATAACATGTATTCTCTGGTTGGGTGGGATGTTCTGCAAATGTCTGTTAGGTCCAAGTGGTCTATAGTGTTCTTCAGGTTTTCTATTTCCTTATAGATCATCTGCCTGTCTGTCCTATGCATTCTTGAATGAGGTTGCTTATTATTCTGAAGCTTTTTCTTCAATCCAGGCAATGCTTGTCATATATTTAGGAGTTTTGATGTTTGGTGCATAGATGTTTGTAATTACATCTCTCTGGTGCATTGATATTTAAATTATCATGTAGTGCCCTTTGTATCTAATAACAGCTTTGAATTAATGCATATTTTGTTTGATATTAGAATAGCCATCCTGCTGTCTTTGAGTTGTTCTTTATATGGATTTTTTCCCATCTTTTTACTTTCAACCTTTATGTTTGCTTAGATCTAAAGTGAGCCACTCATAGACAATATATAGATGGTAATTTGGAAAAACAAAACAAAACACCAGGGCCTTTTCCTGCCTTTATTGACTGGTTCTGTGAGGGAAATCAACATGGCATGAAGGCTTGTGGTCTTCTCAAGTCTTTCTAAGCATACCTGTTCCCTGGGACTGTGTGTGTTCATTCCCCACACCCCATCCCAATCCTCCCCTCTACATGGCAGCCTTCAAGATCTTAGATGTTCTATTGTATTCCTCTGTGCATAATCTCTCACCTCCAGGAGCCCACAGGTCTGGAGCCTCCCTGCAGCTCTTACATGCTGTAGTGACTGCCACTGCTTTCAGTGGTCTTCAACCTGATATCCAAACTATACCACCATTTCCACCTGAGATGCAAGTGAGGCAAAACAGAAATTAGTTCCTCAGGAAGACCCAGATGGACCAGAACACTTCAAACAAGTTCCAATCCTTCCCTTCCATTGTATGGGAAGAATCAAGAACTGGAGAGTTTCCCCTTGATCATGGTATGCCAGGAAGAAGCAGGGCATGAGTGAGCAATAACACCCCAAAATTTCTTTCCATACTGATTTTGAATTCATCTTGTTTAGACATTTGCTTGGTTGCTGCAAATCCTTAACTGGTTTCTAGGGTTCCCACAAAGATACTGCAGTCGGTGTATTGTTATTTACTTTGTATTTTCATGGGGGAACAAGGGCATGGAGTATCCTAGCCCACCATGTTGCCCATAGCACTCCTCAGCACTATTTTTCTAAATACTATTAACAGCCTCCTGTAGTTAATTTACTTCCTCTTATTACCTTTAAAAATCTTCAAGTGAAGAGTAAGTACCAACCCCTTTGACTTGGTTAATATGTAATGACACAGCAGTAAAAATCAAATGACTAAAATCTATCACCAGCAAATTTAGGGACTATAATTTATCAAGTCACAATATTTCTGAGTGCTCATTTTGCTGGATGATTCAGCTATATACAGTATTTTATAGATCTTTATACCTAAAGTGTCTGGAAGGTGCCATATTATTGATGGTCAAAAATTGATGACCATAATGATGACACCTATATATGTTTTTTCTCCATGAGCTAAAACCATAACCCAATTGTTTATAAAAGTTGACTTCTAAAAATAAAGTTGACTTCATATTCTTGAATATTTAATGAAAAGAAACCACAGATCTGTAGATAATCTGATTCCCTGGATAGTTTAGGTCCTTAGAGAACATAGATTTTTGTCTTTTGAACCATCAATCTTAGCAGAGAGACAAAGGAAATTGAGATTTATTTCATTTCCTCCCATTAGGAACATCCATCTTCATGCATCCCCAAATGCTACTTCTGTAGAAAATAACCCAAGTAACTCCATTTACTTGGGATTAATTACCAATTGCATTTTCTCAAATATACTATATTCAGCTTTTTATCTAACCCATGTGTATCCTTTGTAGATGATTCTGTTTTCTGACTCTTTAATCTTCCTGCATAAATTATATACTTTAATCATTCTCTTACCTCAAATCTAGTTATTCAAGAAGTAACTGCAGATCCTTTTTATAGTTCTATCAAATTTTTCCCATCTAACTAATCTCAGTTCTTTCAGCCTTTATATTCCCACATATTATCAGGTATATCTTATGAAGGCACCGTTTGGTCTGTATCACCATCCCATTTAAAACTCCATACTACCTATTGGATAATGGTCACACTCCTTCATGACCCTCTACAATTTAGCCTCATACCACATCTCCACATTTATTTCCCACTAGTCCCCACCATGACACTCATGTTCCCTGCAACTGCACTTGTTGCCAGACCTTGAAGTATGCTATTTTCTTTGAATGCCCACCCCAGTCATGCCCTTACCAAATTTATTAATTTATATCTTTCACTCATTTAGGATATATTTACTGTTTATTTACTCATTTCCAAATCCAACTCTTCTATTAATCCTCCCCCAAATAATTCAGTCCTTAATGTGTTCTGACTTCTTTAGTCTTACAGAGTAGTTATCACTTTATCACATTCATTTGGCACATTGAGCTTTTCTGGCATATTTACTTATCTCTTTTCTGTCTATATCATTTCAACTAGACTTACATTCCTTAAGGACAGGGAACAAACAAACATTGTCCTTAAGGAATGTAAGTCTAGTTGAGTAGGCCTTTTCATTGTTGTAGTGCTCTCAGCAGAGTGTCTATATTTAATTATCTTTTTGAGTATTTTCTTGGACCACAAGAATAATAGTGGATAGTGATAAAAAGCAAGGATTGATTTCCAGAAAACACACACATAAATGTTCATAAGCATGTACTAAAACATTTAAGATTTGTAGAGCAAAGTCAAAAGCATTCTCTATATGTTCCTCTGATCCCTGATGAATATGTTTTATGATTTCTCAAGGAGTTTATAAGTTCCTTGGCTGGTCTGAAGATTACTTAATTCCTGCAGCCCATTAAATCATAGAATAATGCACAAATCCAGAGAATTATGCCATACTCAAGTGTTACTAAGGAAGACTGTCAATAAGTTCACTGGATGGTATGTTCAGCTTAGGACCTGGCTCCAAGAAGTCATTCCATAAATATCTGAAAGAATGAATGTCAGTGAATGCCTCTCTCAATTTGTGTGCAAATTGAGGGGGCAGTCTAATTGAAATAGTTGCATAGTAGTATTGAAAATTCATCTACAACATTCATGGGGAGTCTTCTCCTTGATAGATCATTCTGAGTCCAGATAAGGAATAAAACCATATCTAAATATAATGTTGACTAAGCTGCTCTCTTTCTCCAACTCCTAGATCTCTTCTCTTTGGGACCTTTCACCTAAACTAACATAGCCTTGGGGTCTGTGATTCCCAATACATTATCATAGTGCTAAGAAACACACCTTATTTTACCAGAAGTCTTCTGGAGAAATACTGTAACATGCTAACCTATAGGGACAAGTTAAATGATAGGAGTTTTGAGCACTCAGATGAATATTTGGGGACTCTTTCTCCTCAAGCCATAGCTGAAAGACTACAGCCCACTCCTCCTAAGTAATGGGAGAGGGGCCTTCTTTTCATAGTTTGGAGAGAAAATATTTTGAAATTAATGATCCTCCTTAGAATTTTTTTTATTCAGTTTGAGAATACATTATCTTTCTTAAGTGTAGCCCAGGGTTGAACATGGCCCAGATTAAGTCTTACGCATGACTTCATCATTTTAGATTGTTTGAAAGTGAATAAAAACAAATGAAAAAACATGAAATAAATCAAAAGCAATTTCTGGACTCCAAAGATGACCTGGCAATACCACCAATTTTATCCCCAATCTCTAAAAACAAAAAGCATTTTTAACCAATTTCCAAGAAGATGCTCAAAACTTTTATTAAGTATGCATTTTAAAAAAAAGAAGCATTTTTCAGATTTCCAGATTATATGTTTATTTTGAGTTAGTGGGTACAATGGCATATTAGATACCAGCACTCCGAGCTACACCTATGTATTTGCCTCTAAACCTTCACACATCATCAGTTTCCATTCTTCTATCAGTCCACCACTGGGTCCCCTATTTCTAGCAAAATCATAGTTCAAATGTTTTTAAAGTAAAATATGGATCACCATATATTGTGCTTCCAGTGCCCCCAGAAGGATTATAATTGTCTCAAATAAGTGTTTATTTTCAGTAAAGGGGGGAAAATTGAAAATATGAGCACTAGTAATGGCACTACTACGAGAGAAAGAATAGAACACAGATTAAAAGAAACATTTTGACTGGATGAGTTAGTTTTCTCCTTAGTAAAAAATCCACTTAATATCATGGATATGACTTCAAAGTTAAATTGTTCAATTTGTGGGCCACACACTTCAGCGTATTGGCTAGTACATTTTTGCACTGAAACAGAAGCAATACAAGCTTTATGTTCTACCATTACACTTCCAGATTTTTCACTTAAGATACCTGCCAACCTAATGATTCTTGCATGCATTAGAGTTTGCTTTTGTAAAATTAAGTTTATTTTCCCCATCCCTCCCACTCCCATGAACATTGCGATGCGAACTCTTTGCCCAATTTTATGAGAACGTTGCAAAGGACAGTTCTGTACCACCTCAGGACAGGAATTCCCTGTTCCTTCCCCAGCTATTGATGAATCAGTAGTATTGATCACATCTCATCTCACATGCAAACAGACACTGCTCCCTTAATTTCCCCATGCCAGAGGCATACGAGTCGGCAGGTATGCATACAAAAATGGAATTAAAAAGAAAAGGAAAAGGAAAAAAAAAAAGCTTTCTTATTAAAGCCTATCGTCCTAGAATGAATCCATTGCTTTGAATTCACTTAAAGCCTGTACAGGCGAAATGTGTTTCTTCTGGGAACCTCGTCTAACTCGTGTCTGGAATTCTTCAGGCTTTTCTCTCTTCACAAGGGGCTTCTTCTCTGGGGCCTTCATCTTCCAAGACACAACCGGTGAGTTGACAGCTGCTGTTCCATAGACCTTCTGGTATTTGGTTGAGGCCACATAGGATGCTTTCACCGTGAGGACAACAGCATTCATCAGGTTTTTAGCTGCCTGGATGAGTGATGTGGCACTGTCCAGCTAGAACAGCAGAAGGAGATAGATACACCTGGGTTAGTCACGGCACAGCATTCACAAGATGGGGGTGTAACTTCACAATTCAAACGGTGTTTGCAAAAAAAGAGCAAAATTATTACATGATAATGTGAACGAGTTACATAGCAGTCACTCTTTTCTATCCTTAATCCAAGGTAAAAATAAAAAGAAGATACGCTAAGGCATAGCTTTCTAAAACTCTAATACCTTTAAAGACCAAGCTCTTTTTAGCATGTAAGGGTTCCAATGTAACACAAGTTTTCCAAAGTGGAACATCTCATGTTGTTACATTAGGCTGTTTGGTAAGGCTGAGAATAACTCAGTGCTTAAAAGCCATTTGGCAGGCACTGTACAATAAAAAAGTACAGAGTTATATCTCAATTTTACAGCTCTACTCCTGGAAATATAGACAGTTTCTCTACCCTGAGCTCAGGTATGATAGGAATGCAGGCAGCTAAGCAGAGAAACATACCTATGGCGCACTGCCTTTTACTGAGGTGTTCATTGGACTTGAATATCTATTTAACTATTCTCAGGTCTTAAATATACCTCTTACAAAAATAAGAATTATGTCAGGCTCTTGTAGGTCAGAGAGCATTCAGTGAGACCCCCTTGTCCACATGTTAATGAACTACTGATTTCTTACTATGTGGCAAACACTATTTTAAGAACTTTGTATTTCTCCATTTAACTCACAAGCACCCCAGGAGGTAGCTATTATTGTCACTGCATTTTATGATGAGAAAACTGGTGCTTTATACAGATTAAAGGATGAAATCCTTAAAGACTGTATCATACTGCCCCACTGTTTGGTAGGATAGCTAAAATACTGTAACAAGTCACAACTTACAGTAGGTTTAGAAGCTCATCCTTAGACTCTAAAAGCCAGGGGTGTTTTCAGTTCACTTTTTTTTTTTTTTTGCTTTTAACCTAGTTTGACAGTGTGGTGTATACTGTCTATGAAACCATTCAATATCTGTTTCAACCTGCTTCACTTCCTGGACTACGGTTGCTTGGAAAGTTCAAAACTGCATTTCCCAGACTCCCTTTCAGCCAGGATTCCACAAGTGACCCTAGTAAAAGGAAAGAATTAACAGCTGACTACAAATATTACTCTAGCCTCTTGGGTGCTTGAGCATAGTCTGATTATTCCTCAAACTTCTTATAATATCAGCTAAGGAACTAAATAAATTGCAGTTCAATGAGGAATCCAAGAATGTTTCCCATTGTTGAGATTGATGGACTCTAGCTGCATTCATGAATGGGAGTTCGATATACACCTTCTGGGTGAAAGGTGATTAGCAAAGTTTTTAAACTAAGGTACCCCAAACACTGCGGCTGCCCTATGTGATGTGGCTTGCCCTCACTTTAACTTCTTGCCATTTTATTGTGACCAAAGGGTGTCCCAAGCAGTGATGGGCACATCGTAAATTACAGCTAAGGTCTCTGTGATGATGTTCAGGCTATTCTATGTTACACATACTTCATTAGAGCTAAATAAATGTGATGCTAAATTTTAAAAATTATGACAAAGTTCTCCCACCTCCAGAAAAGCTCATAAAGTCAGATCATTGGGGAAAACAATGGACGATGCTTTCTGTGTATGAATTCCTTGCAATACCATAGCATTGAGGCCTCACTATTTAAAAAATAGATTGAAGGGCAGTATTACATTGACTTCATAATAACATAGCAAACAGATTTATGGATTAGAGCCATGATTCAGCAAATAGATAATTAACTGTTTTGTGAATTAAATCAACCAGATGTATAGAGTAACTACTTTACCACTTTTATTACGCTGTACAAGGTGCACATCTACCAAAATAACTGCTTAACCCATAATGTTTAATTTGTAGAGCATAAACTTTGAAATCTAGCTACAGAAAAGCAAATTCTAGATTATTCATGTTAATAGAAGAAAAGCCACGCATGGATTAGTGTAGTGATTCTCATAGTCTGTAAACTAGCAGTATCAGTATCACCTGGGAACCTGTTAGAAATGCAATTTCTTAAGGCTACTCTCAAACTTTCTGAATCAAAGATCTGTAATCCAGGGGATGCTGATGCATGCTAGAGATTGAGAACCACTGGATTAATGAAACCCAAGGACTATCTCAAGGTTTATTTCATTTAATGATTTCAGAACTTTGATCATACATGAGTTTGGCAGCATCAGGGCCAGTTATCTGGCTAAATTTCACTTTTATATCTTTTCTATTATACCCCCAGGTATAATAATTAAAGAGATAGAAAATGTTGGGACGATGGGGTCAGTCATGTTTTCTTTAGAAGCTAGATATCATAGCCATTGACCAATCGACAGTTCCCTGTAAGTCTGTCAGGTTTCAAAAATGAGAAATATTCATTCATAAAGTGAGTTAATTCTGTTGTGTATCATAGGTAAAGAGGGGAGAATGGTATCAGGGACAGTTTTGTGGATTTGCTTCTGCGAAATAGAATTAGTAGAAGTAGAATAAGACAAGATGCATTTATTGCATTATTAAATGATTCTCTGAAAGCAAATCTTGGGAAAATTAAGTGGATCCAAGGAGAAGAATTACAAGTAATCTGGAAACTTTTACCACAGATTCCATTTTCAGATAGATGGTGTCTAATTCTGCAGCAAAAATATGATAGCCTGTCTCTTCTTCAGAACCCCTTTGCTCTCCCAGCCTGATGCAGGAATCCTGTGAATAAACCTAATACATTGGTTGAAAGTGAGACAGCTCTGAAATATAAAGTCAATGATTTCATTCAAGGTACCTGGTAAGGCAGATATGAATTTGTGGCAAGGTGTAAAGCTAGTAGGTGAGGAACCTGGCCAACTAAACCTGAACCAGTATACTGCTAGACAATATGCCCAATCTAAAATTAAAAGGAATTTGACTTTTTCTGAAAACTTGAATTCCCAAAGAATAACTTTTGCCATTCCTCTAGATCCATTTTAATGATTTAGATTATTGCTACCACAATCAGAATTTCTTTTATTTAAAAATGGATCTCCTTTATGCTTGTCTGAAATAGCACTGAGGCCTGGCATGTTTAGTTAAAGATTCACTCCTAAAGAAAATACACTGTGTTGCCTGGGTGGTTCAGTTGGTTAAGCGTCTGCCTTCGGGTCAGGTCAGAATCCCAGGGCACTGGGATCAAGCCCCACATTGGCTCCTGCTCAGTGTGAAGCCTGCTTCTACTGCTCACCCTGCTTGTGCTCTCTCTGTCAAATAAATAAATAAAAATCTCAAAAAAAAAAACCCACTAAAAAGACTAAGGTACATGGCAAGAAGATCTTTTCATACAAGGTTTAGGAAAACCTATTTATGGCAATTTCAGACAAGATATGTAAATGTGTATATACAAATGAAGTCCTAATAACCAATAATAATTGAGTACTTAGGAGGTACTTAGGCATTGCCTTTGTCCTTTTAATTAAATTGCATGGTTTAGGCTCCAAAAATCCTAGAACTTAGCAAGGTAACAGAACTTGCGTCTGAAGTAATGGGCAAAAGTAGGGATCAGGACTTGTACTGTTTTTCTCCAAAGACTACCATCTGAACCACTCTTTAATCTCTGGGGTCTTGTTTTTCAGTGACTACCTATCTCACCTCTGACTCTTAAATGTTGTCTTTGGAGCCTGAATTCTTTGTAACTAGATGTCCTGGCCTCAGGTGTGTTCCTGCCCAGTGCACAGCCCTTCTTAGTCCTTTTTGGCTTGGATTCACCCTTATGGCAGCAATGACTAGAATCTGATCCCTGCAGATTTCTCTTGTACTTGTTCAGCTTCTTTGAAGCACATTCACTACACAGCTATAATGACTGGTTGTGCCCTTAGGTGGGGCTCAGCTACTTTAGTGCTCTAAGCTTTTTTTTTTTTTTCTTTAAAGATTTTATTTATTTGACAGAGATCACAAGTAAGCAGAGAGAGAGGAGGAAGCAGGCTCCCCGCTGAGCAGAGAGCCCGATTCAGGGCTCGATCCCAGGACCCTGAGATCATGACCTGAGCCGAAGGCAGAGGCTTTAACCCACTGAGCCACCCAGCCGCCCCAGTGCTCTAAGCTTTTATCAGGGCTGGTGTTCTTAGCTTTCTACCAGCCATAAAGTGGACTGTATTTCTGCCCTTCCTCCAGCTAGCCTGTATATGTACTGCTTAAACTGGGAGTAGAAAGAAACTTGTATCATCTCTTGCTTAAGAGACTTTTAATTCCTTCTGGACATTCTATTCAGTCCCTGTATCTAGTCTAAGTGCCCCAATTTTTAGTTAATTTAAAAAAAAAAAAAGAGCCTACATTTAGCAAATGCTACCATGTGTCAGTCTCTGCATTAACTCCCCAGTTTCCTTTCTTTCATTCAATCTCACAACCATGCCTGAGACAGGTAATGCTATTCTGTCCACTTGGGACAAAGAAGGGCGATGCAGCTTGCTAAATATCACATCACAGGTATATGATGAAGCCAAGACTTAAACCCAGGCAGCCTAACTCCAGTGTCCACGGACTAACCCTTACTTGATGCCACTTCCCAGAGCCATGCACGGTAGATGAAGCCACAGCCCATTATCTATCAAGCTATACTAGACTAATTAATTCTCCCTATTTCATTTCATAGGTGTCTGCTGTCCCTAACCACAGAAATCAGGCTTCTCCTAATTCTGTCACTATTTTTTTTTAAATATCAAAGTACTATTTTAAAAAGGTAGCAGATGTTTCCTCACATCTTGTTCTGTTACAATCCATGAAAAGCAAATAAGGGTGGGAGAGCTGTTTCATAGTCATTTCTAGAGGGTTTTTCTGGCTCTTTTACTGCCTCTGTACTAGTCTTTTCTTCTTAACCTCACTCAAATCCTGACAGATTTCTCTTTCCCTACACCATCCTCATTTTGTGTTTTGAATGGAGAGAAATATCAGAGTTGACACTGCTGAATTGTGATTCTTCCATCAATTGGTAATTGTGCTAATTCCTTGTGTCAAAGATGAAGATTCTCATCAAAAGTGCCTAAGATGACTCTTAAAATTTACAGGATCATCTGAATTCTGAAACCGTATGTCATAAGTTTTACACTATTTCATGAACATGGGGATTACCTTGTAAGAGGTGTTCAGTTTCAATAGAAAAAGACTTTGACACAAATATAACTGCATGATTCAATCAAATTCTCAAATGAAAGTGCACCCATATTTCTGGAATGCTCAATTCTCATAGACTCTTTTGGTCTTCTACCTACAGTGATTCATCCAGGTATTTCTTCAGGTACTTAGTACTTTGTGCCAACCACCATGTTTGTGTTGGGTACACATCCACAGACACAAACTATAAGGTCTTACGCTGGTAATTTGTTTAGTAGGATGTAAGGTACAAACAAAACAAGCAATACAGGACCTACCTTGAGTCAGGTAGGAACAGGGTAGGAAAAAAAAAGCATTATGGAAGGAGTGATAAACTCACTTTAATGAATGAGGTAGGCGGTTATTGCTTGCTAAATGGATGAATGATAAAAAAGGACAAATTTGGAATTCCTAGCTTGTATAGCTGGGTATAAATTGATGCTCTTAACCCAGATGATGGCAATTAGGGGAAAATGGAGTTGCTACAATATTGAATTTAACTCTGGACATTCTGAACTTGAGGTATCTGTGTTACATGTCAGTAAAGTTATCAAAGGGGCAATTGAAATGATGGAAATGAAACTCTGGGAGGCAGTTTTAAGAAACTACATGTTTTGCTTCTATTGGTTTTCCCAGTTATTTCATGAACAGTGTTCTGCTGTTTAGGTTATAGGTATCTATGTTAATTTCTGATTTCTCCTTCCCTTCATATTCCTTATTTAGTGCTTTCACAAAGAGAGTAAAATGCTAAATGCATATTTTCTCTGGTCAAAAGGTTCAATAGATCTACTAAAATTTTTCTCAGCATTATATTTTGAGGATCAAAATCAGTATTTCAATAATCTAAGGCATAACACCACCAAGAAGTATCTTAACTATTCCTTTGACAACGAAGGCTTTTTTCTGTTATGTAATTAGCAATCCTTCACCCTTGAAAATAATGGTGAACTTTCTGGGACCACCCAGCAATAAAACAAATGGACTTAACAGCTTAGACTTAACAGCTACCTTTAAACTCACACACACAGCATTGTCAATAGTGCAAAGTAATATTAAAGAGGTGGAGGGAAACACACTGGGTTAAGTATCTGGGACACGGTAAATGTCTTAAGATATATAATTACAGAAGAAAATTTGGGATACATTGTGTGTTCTACATTAATACACTTTAAGATAGATAGAAATATAACTTGGAAACAAATCTATTTTCAAAAAAGCTGATTTTTACTAAAAAATAATAAACCATAAATGGTAGTTCAGAGAAATCCCCAGTACAAAGCTATCTGCCCTTGGATTAAAAATAATGCAAATGGCATGGGACTATTAGCTAAACTAAATAGATTAAAATAAACCAAATTCATTTCAAGGTAATTTTGATGTATAAAAACAGGAGTTTTACTTAGTTACCTCAAAAAACTTAGAAAGGCCTGGGGGTTGGGACCCGTCCCCTTTGGGTCTAGGCTATTTTATTTTAATTTTCTCAAGTTAGAGCTGATAGTGGTCTAAAAGGGCTCTAAAATTCAGCCTCTTGCATGATATTTTAGTGGGAATGACTTAGTATTTCATGTCTAACAAGTATTTTAATGGGGCTTTTCTATACATATTCAGGTCTGGGTTAGTGTTTTGCAGGGAGGAAGTTGTAATGGGAGAACTGACAATAAGTTGAAAGTAAACACCTCGAGAAAGCTGCAATCTTTCCACTGAAGCTGGTCATCTATTTATATTTAAACAGTTATCTCCCCAAAAGGAGTCACAAATTGCTTGCAGGAGAGGAGAGAGAGGAAAAAAAAAAAAAAAAAAAGGAAAGAAACCCTTGGTACAAGTCAGCTTTGCTGTTAATGAATGGGAGGTTAGAAACCCAGAGCACTGGAGCCTATTATCCACGAAGAAGAACATTTCATGTTTTAAAAATCCATGAGGCTTTGAAAAGATATTTGATCTCCTTAGAAACTGTGATACATTTGAAATACCTTGCAATACGTGCCTACTTCTTCCATAGTCTATATCAATAGCACTTTTTAAAAGCTCTAGCAAGTCCAGGGTAATAAATAACGCAAGCAAACAAAGACATGGTGAAAAGGTTCAGCCTAACTGAATCTTTCCCTACTTTATGGATGTTTACACATTTGCAAATAAGAGAATTCCTTTGTGGTAAGCCCTCATTTCAGTGTCCTAGTCCACTCATTCTTCATCAAACAACAATGTAGTGAGTTAGCAAAAACACATTCCTTCTGGATAATAGGGCAGAAATCTTCCACTCATCTTTATGGTGGCCATGGCTGGCATTAATCAATCACAGCATTTGCTCCCTCCAAAGCTGTAGAGGGGCATGGAAACAGAAACGTCTTTAGCTCCTTTCTCCAAGAGGTCACATTTTGACAGATGTGTCATCTACTATATCTCTACCTCTGTATTTAAATTGACTTAATACCTGACGTTTTTGTTTCTACCATTCAGATTGCTGACAAGTATGACGCTGTATTTACTCTTGTTCCTATAGCTGATACCATAATTGGGGTTGTTTAATTAAGAAATCATTAAACAGAAGACATAAGTATTAAAGGAAGTTCAAAGTATATGGGGGATTATATTAAGTCAGATGATAAAAATTAGCTGACTATATTAACAAGTAGGATGTTTGAAATGAAATGACCATCACAGGTATGCTGCAGTTGTTGTTACAAAAAAGAAAACTGCATTAAATCTGGTAACATTAGAACATGTAACAATCCTCCATAAATGACAGCTGACGTACTATAAAACTGTAAAATAGCTCCTGAAGAGTTGGCTTAAACCCAGGGGCATTACCATTTCATTTTGGTATCTTGAAAAGCAAATGTTTTATAACATTAAGTAGTGGATGAATCACAACATAGGGGAGGATAAGAGGTCTGTTATTCTTTTCTGCAGGGCTACCTTGAGTGATGCCAGGGAAGCAGCTGGTGCTCTTCCAACGCTGAAGGCCAGTTGTTAGGAAATCTGTATATAATGGCTCAAGATGAATTTGACAAAGGCCTTAGCAGAAAAGCACTGCCATCTAAAAAAAAAAATCTCCACAGCTTTGCTGAGAAATTTACCAATTGGCACTCAGGTAACTTTTTCAATGGGACAAATTCTTGTCTTTGTTTTTAATTCATTTAGGTAGGTAGTAGCGCTTCATAGTCAGCCAGTCTACTGATTAACTGTCTTCATTTGCATTTTTTCAATTATAGGTAAGTAAACCTTGGGGACTCCCATGAAGGCTTAATTACAGTCAACAAATTTCATAAATATGGCTTAGAGCCATTTTTTCTCACTATTAAAGGCAGAACTGTTAATGCCAAAACAAGGCATTATTGCTAACCTTGGAATCCCAAGAAGTGGGAATATCAAGAGGTGTTGGCCCTTGTAAAGTTAGGAACAGATATGTCTGTTTGTCTATAACTCCCTAATTCCTTTTTCTATATTTCTTCTTTTCCATACCCTTCCTTTTTTAATCCTTCAAGATTTCCTGACCCAGAGGCTTTCTCTATTGTTCTCCCATAACAACAGAACTACAGGCAACAGTGGTACCAATGGATTTTTAGGCACCCATCATGACTGGGAGATATTCCTGGGTACAAAGCCAATCTTTACATCATATAAATATACCATGCATTGATTGTTGATCTTGTCATCTGTAATAATGAGCATGTCCCCACCATCCAGGGTTCATACCATGTAGTAACTCTTCAAAGGGCTAAAGCTCCTTTTGACTTTCCCTATAGGAGAGCCAGCTAGCAGAAAATCACTACCTTTGATCAATATTCCAGTATCATTATTAGTGGGAGACAAATCTCAGACAAGCCTTTGTTCAAGACTTGGTCCAAGATAAGAACATATCTTCATAAGATGGACGAGCCACCAAAGGACTCCATTCTATCAGAAGTGCCTAACTTTATATGGGTGTTGGATCTGCTGATACATGATGAAGGCTATTTAACGCCTCATAAAATGTCTCCTAGGTTCTACCATGTAAAGTGCAACAATTAAGAAAGGAGTAGACAAGAACAAGGACCAAAAAGTTTGGATGCTGGAGGACTGTGCCTGGCAAGTGAGCATATTCAGAAGGTTCTGGATTATTATTTTCTTTTACTTCTTTTCACATTCAACCACTAGGAATTATGTTACATGGTATTATTCATATAGTAGAGAAAGGAAATTCTTATCTAGCTCGTGACCCTCTCCCTTATCAGGGGTGGAAAGAGCTGGCTAAAGCCTCTGTTGCTACCTGAATTCTGAAGAGGCTCCTTTCCTGGGAGGGTTTGTTGCCTCTCCTCAGGATCCCTTTTCCAATGCATTCTTACATATTATGCACTACCTCCTGCTCTCCCTGTTGCCCCCCTCTTCCTATTTTTTCCTCTCTTATAGTGAATGAAAGCATATGCTCTACAATTCTAACCCTGCTTGGACTAATCACTGGCTATGTGATTTTGAGAGAGCTACTTAACATAACTCTACCTCATAATACTAGAAAGCGCTCATTTCATTTTTACTTTTAAGATTAAGTATTAAATGAGATAGCGCCCTCAAAGCTGAGTGCCTGGCAAATGATAGGCCCTTAACAAATTTTAAGCTTTTATTATTACTGTGATCCATGTTTCCTTAAATCACCATTTGAGTCCAAAAGGGTCTTTTAAACTTATATTTCTTGGATGGATTCTACCTCTTCCTCTTTTCTCCTTTCAAAGTATTACCCCATCCCACCCCCACTAGCCTGCATTTGGACTTTCTCTAACCCTCTTGTTAATGAAGTTGCCACAACTTTGGCTTGCTCTCAATGCCTGTATACTAGTTTTTTTGTTTAAGTAGGCTCCATACCCATCATGGAGCTCAACATGGGGCATGAACTCATAACCCTGAGATCAAGAGCTGAACGTTTGATTGAGCTACCCAGGTACCCCAATGACTGTAGATCATAGTTTTAATATGATAGGGATAAAGGCATGGAAAAGTTCACAGGGGCAATAGAAAAGCATCAAAAGATTAGTATCTTTTCTTAGACTACTGAATTCTTTAGAAAGAGGAAATTTTAGATCATGATTCACTACAAGAAAGCATGGGGGTTTTACATAGATGTATGGTACCCATAGTATCTATAAAGATTTGGGGCTTAACTGGGGCTGGAGAAAACAGTATAAAATAAGAATAGCCATAGTAAGAGATAGATAGATTATTTAATCTATGAAAGTGAGGTCTAAACCTCTACCTTCAGAGGCAGCAAAATAAATAGTATAAAATTTTTTACCTGACCACTTATAGGGCCTAAAATTCCAAAAATTTAGGCTCTCCATTTTGGTTACTATATTATTTCTTACTAAAACACAAATTATGCTACAGTGAAAGTGTAACTTGTTAAATTCATTCACCTAAAAAATGGAACCCCTTCACTAAAATCAAAAACACAAGAAATAATTACTGGTGAAAATGTGGAGAAAAAGTAATCCTCATCCACTATGGAAAAACAGAACTACCATATGATCCAGTAATCCTACTATTAATTCAAAAGATTCTAATGCTAAGTGAAATTAGACAAATACCACATAATTTCACTCATAAGTGGAAGAAACAAAACAAGTGATCAAAGAGAAACAAAACAAAAAGACTCCTTGAGAACAAACTGGTGAGTGCCAGAGGGGCACTGAGTGCAAGGATGAGTGAAATAGATGAAGGGGATTGAGAGGTACTTATCATGGGGTGTACTGAGTAATATGTAGAATTAATTCATTATATTGCACACCTGAAACTAATAACAATTATATTGAATACAAAAAAAAAAAAAAAAATGGAGCCCCTTCTGGCCTAGTGAAGATCAGCCTCCGAAGCCTGGTGCTTCATCTCCATCAAATAACTGGGTTCTCTTGACTTGTTTCCTACAGTTTTAAATCTCTTTTCCTACAGAATGGGCTACTTTTAATCTTTAGTCCACTGGACCTAGCATTTGCCATCTCTACTTAAGATTGGCCTATCTCATCATCTAAATCCAGCAAAACTCTGACTATTGGATCTATACTTTCTCTAGGGGTACTTTAAATTCCCATCCAACAAGCTTCCAAGAACAGGAGCAAACAAATCTCCTATCTTTGGTTGGCATGTGCTCACATTTATCAAGCAAATAAGTTAGCAAAGGGCAGGTTTTGAAAATGGAGCTTCTTATGAGAAAAAAAAAAAAATCTGGGATGATTAAAAGACAAAATCTAATCTAAGAGAAGGACAGTGTCTGAGCTGTGGCCTAGAAAGGCCAGGAGATAACAAGAAGTAGTACAGGTACAGAACAACACATTGGGATACCTCAAGATCGGCCCTACTTGTCAGTGCTCCAAGTCTCTTCCAAAACCAATAAATCAAGGATGGCTGTTGTATATCACACTTGCTGCCATGTAGTAGGCATGACCAGTCACTTAATAGACCTTTGTCTTAGACATGGTCTCAGAATTCTCAAAGCATAGCCCAATCAATCACTAGTAATTGATGACAATAATCAAGATGAAACCCATTTAAAAAAAAAAAAAAAAGAGGGCATAACTAGAAGAAAACTTATGAAAGAAAAACATTTCATGAGTAAAAGAATATATACACTAAGGCAGTAGACAAACACTCTAAAAGACAAAAGTAGTAAAATCAGGATCTTAAAAAAATTAGTTAAGGGGGCTCAGAAAAACATGTAAAATGTGCATAGTGGAGTAAAAACAAAGTTTTTTTGAAAGTGTCTGAACTTTAGTGACCATCAATAGGGTTGATATATATTTAGTATGTTATATATGAAGCTCAGGGTAGTTAAAAACCTATAATAAAGTAAAACATAACACTAGAGAAAATCATCAATTATAAAGAAAGAAAACAGCCAAAAAAACAATGAGCAAAATGGCAATCAGTACATGACTATCAATAATTATTTAAATGTAAATGATCTAAATTCTCCAATCAAAAGACATAATGTGATGGAATACATCAGAAAAATAAAAAATACCCACCTAGATGCTGCCTAGAGATACTGACTGCAGACCTAAAGACACACACAAAATGTAAATGAAGAAATGGAAAAAGATATTCCATGCAAATGGGACAAAAAAAAAACCCAATAAAACAAATATCATACAAAATAGACTAAAACGAGAGACAAAGAGGGCATTCCATAATGATAAAGGTTCAGTGAAACAAGAGAATATAACAAACATCCATGCACCCAACATTGGAACATATAAATACATAAGACAGATATTAACAGACATAAATAATAATAAATGTAGGGGATTTAAACACTCTACTTAAATCAGTGGATAGATCATCCAGGAAGAAAATCAATAAGGAAACAGTGTCTTTCTTTGAATGATACATCACACCAGTTTAATTTAACAGATATACCATCCAAAAATAATACACCTTGTTCTCAAGTGCACATGGAACATTCTCCAGGATAGATAACATATTTCCCAAAATAAGTGTCAGTAAATTCAAGAAGACTGAAATCCTTTCCTGCATCTTTTCCAACCACAAAGGTTTGAAACTAGAAATCAATTACAAAAAAAAAAAAAAGGAAAGAAAAAACAAACAAACACATGGAGGCTAAACAGTATGGTACTAACAACCAACATGTTGACAAATTTATTAAATATGAAAGGAAAAATAGATGGAGAAAAATGAAAATAGTCCAATGTCAATGAGACTGCAAAAGCAATTCTAAGAGGAAATCTACAGCAATGCAGGACTACCTTGAGGAACAAGAGCAATCTCATGTAAATAATCTAATCTTACACCTACAGGAACTAAATTTAGTAGAAGGAAGGAAAGAGGGGTGCCTGGATGGCTCAGTTTGTTAACCATTTGAGGACCTTCTGCTTGGGTCCTGGGATTGAGCACCACATAGGGCTCCCTGCTTGGTGGGATCCTGTTTATTCCTTTCCCTCTGCTGCTCTCAATATAAAAAAAGTATAATAATCATATCATAATAATAATAAATCATATAGTCATCTAAAACTGAGCCAGGAGGAAATAGATCATATGAACAGTAATGAAATTGGATGGGCAATCAAAAATTCCCAATAAACAAAAGTCCAGGAATAGATGGATTTACAAATTCCACACAAATTTAAAGAAGTATTAATATATATTTCAAAAAATAGAAGAGGAAGGAAAGCTTCTGAACTCATTCTACAAGGTCAGCCATTTCCCTGATACCAAAACCAGACAAAGACAACAAAAATTATGACGGTAGATGCAAAATCCTTAATAAAATGTTAATAAACTGCATTTAACAATGCATTAAAAAGATCATTTACCACAGTCAAATTGGATTTATGCTAGAGAAGCAAGGATGGCTAACTATGCACAGATCAATCAGCCTGATATACCAAATAAACAATAAATAAAAATGAAATGGTTATCTCAATAAAATGCAGAAAAAGCACTTGACAAAAATCAATGGGCACTCATGATCAGAAGCTCTCAAAAAGTGGGTTTGGTGGGAACATACATAATAAATACATAACATAATAATAAACGCCATATATCACAAACTCACAGCTAACATCATACTCAATGGTGAAAAATGAGAGCTTTTCATCTACAATCAGGAACACAACAAGGATGTCCACTCTTGCCACTTTTATTCAACATAATACTGGAAATCCTAGCCACAACAATCAGATCAGAAAAAAAATAAAAGTCATCCAAATTGGCAAGGAAAAAGTAAAACTGTCACTATTTACAGATGCTGTGGTATTATATGTAGAAAACACTAAAGATGTCATCAAAAACTATCAGAATAAATGATTTCAGTAAAGTCACAGGATACAAAAGTCATAGAAATCTGTTGCATTTCTATACACTAATAGCGTAGCAGAAAGAAAATTAAGAAAACGATTGCATTTATAACTGAACAAAAAATAATATAATAACTGGAAATAAACTTAACCAAGGGAGTGAAAGACGGGTACACTGAAAACTATAAAACACTGGTGAAAGAATTTGAAGATGATACAAATGAAAAGCTCTATCATGATCATGCATCAGAAGAAGTAATATTGTTAAAATGTCCTTACTATCCAAAATGTTCATACTACCCAGAGCAATCTACAGATTCAATGTAATACTTACCAAAATATCATTAGCATTTTTCACAGAACTAGAATAAAGAATCCTAAAATTTGTATTGAACCACGAAAGACCCTGAACAGCCAAAGCAATCTTAAGAACAAAGCTGGAGGTGTCACAATCCCAGACTTCGAGGTACAGTACAAAGCTTTAGTAATCAAAACAGTATGGTACTGGAGTAAAAATAGACACACAGATCAAAAGTAACAGAACAGAGAGTCCTGAAATAAATCCACACTTTCATGGTCAATTAATGACAAAGGAGACAAGAATATATTAGGAAATGTATTGGGGAAAAGAAGAGCGCTTCAATACATGGTACTGGGAAAACTGGACAAACATACAAAATGAATGTAACTGGAGTTTCTTATACTGTACCCAAAAATAGACACAAAATGGATTAAGGGACTAAATGTGAGACATGAAACCATAAAAATCCAAGAAACATAGGTGGTAATCTCTGATACCGCCTTAGCAACATTTTTCTAGATAGGTCCCTTGGGCAAAAGAAAGGCAACAGCAAACTATTGGGACTACACCAAAATAGAAAACTTTTGCACAGGAAAAGAAACCATAAAAAAAAGGTGACTTACTGAGAGAATTTATTTGCAAATATAGATTTTCAATATTAACCCCTTATTAGATTAAAGAACTTATACAACTCCACACACACACACAAAACAAAAACAAAAAAAAAACCCCACACATTGATTTAAAAATGGGCAGAGGACCTAGACAGACATTTTCCCATAGAACACATACAGATGGCCAACAGACACGAAAAGATGTTCAATGTTACTTATTATTAGGGAAATGCAAATCAAAACTACAATGAGATATTAGCTTGCACATGTCAAAACAGCTCAAATCAAAAAGACAAGAAATAATAAGTTTCGGCAAAGATGTTGGAGAAAAGGAAACTTCATGCACTGTTGGTGGAAATGTAAATCACTACAGCCAATATGGAAAACATCATGGAGGTTCCTCAAAAAATTTGATTTGGTATTTCTACTATGGGCATTTATCCCCCCCCCCAAAATAAAACAAAAACACTAATTCAAAAAGATATTTGCATCCGTTTGTTTATCACAGCATTATTTACAACAGACCTAAGATATAGAAGCAACCAAAGTGTCCATGGATAGAGTAAAGGATTAAGAAGATGTATATACATATGAGGGAATATTACTCAGTCATAACAGTGGATGAGATTTTGTCATTCGCAACAACATCCAGGGACCTAGAGAGCATTACATGAAGTGAAATTATAAATGAATACACAAAAAAAGTAGGAACAGACCCCATACATAAAGAGAAACATCTGGTATTTGCCAGAGGGGCAGAATTGGGAGGAGGAATGGGTGAAACAGAGGAAGCAGGGTGGGAGGTACAGGTTTCTAGTTATGGAGTAAGTCATTGGGATGAAAGGTACAGCATAGGGAATATAGTCAGTAATATTATAATACCAATTGGTATGGTGGCAGATAGCAGCTATCCTTGTAAGCATAGTATAACAGAATTGTCCAGTCACTATGTTGCACAGCTGCAACTAACAAGGTGTCAACTATACATCAATTAAATAAACCAATTTTAAAAACCAGTTAAACCCTCTTATCATGCCCACTATGGGTCTTCTAAACCACCCTCCTCCCATTAAAGACTGTGTTTTAAGACTAGTATTTTAATAACAGTTCTCTCTCATTATCATAATTTCCCCTCACATGATTCATAAAGAATGCTATCTTAAATATGATGCAGCAAACTGTTAGACACATATGTAACTGGGTAAAATAATTCACTTTACTAACATAAAATTAACTCTTCTTTCATTAGAGAAATGAGAATTACAGCAAGAAGAAATGGATATCATTATTCAAGAGCTCATAAGAGGTCTTCAGTATAATGCATAGTAAAACCAGTGATTTTAATTAAACTAGTTTTAAATTTGGCCAGTTATTCCCTGGCTTTTTATAATCGAATACATTTTTCTGCCTACTCTGAAACATTTTTTGAGTAGACATAAAGTAATAACCTCTAAATCTTTTTCTTTATTCCTGGTGACTTATTTTCCCATTGTGAGATGTAAACCCACTACAACGTTATCACATATTCAAATAATTTCCAAGCACTCACAGTATACGCTGTCACAGATTGAGGTAGAAGTTTCCTATCTTTACTTCAGAACACAACTCCCTCAACTGTAACCATTAAGTCTTTAACTTCCACCTAGATACCACTTCAGGTTCCTTCAAGAGTTGTTACTTTTACAAAGATGACTCCCGACATTTAGAGAATGATCTAAGCTGATCTGAAGTTTTCTTATTGACTCTTCCAACATTCCAAGATAGCAAGGGTTCTACAATTAACTCCACTTCTCTGTAAAACCTGCTCCTTCTATTGTCATTGGCAACACAATTTTTCCACCTGTTTAGGTTAAAAACCCAGAATCTTATGTTACGTATCTAGTTCTCTTAGACTAGCCTCCAATCTGTCATCATATCTTAGCAACAGCATTTTTAAAGTCTGTCCATTATTTGACCTCACCTTCTCTACTGTTACCACAAGACCCCGTCATCAGAATCTCTTGCTGGATTGTTGCAGTATCTTCCCCTAAATAACTTCCTTTTTTCCCCCTCATTCCCTTTTACTTCTCTGCTGTATTCTTTTTATTATTATTATGTTCAATTAGCCAACATGTAGTACATCATTAGTTTTTGATGTAGTGTTCAACGATTCATTAGTTGCGTATAACACACAGTGCTCATCACAACATGTGCTTCTTTGATCTGTTCTTAAACAGAAGCCAGAATGATCCTACTAAATGAACTCAAATAATGTCACTTTTCTTCTCAACATTGTCCTGCAGTCCCCCCATTTCAATATGGGTAGAATCCACAGCTATTAAAGTAGTCTTCAAGGTCATAAATCTGATCCCTAATTGTTGTTTTTTTCCTTTGTTCACTCCACTCCTTAATGCTGATCGCTTCCCTAGAGCAGTCATGCCCACACTTCTGAGACTTTATGCTTATTATTGCCTCTGCCTAAATGCTCTTCCCACAGATCTTTGATGAAATGCCAACATCTTACTGAAAACTTTCCTTTTTAAATTGCAACTCCATTTCTGCCCTATTCCCTTACATTTCTAGTCTTTCCCTGTTTTTTTTTTATTATTTTTTCATACAGTCATCACCATCTAACAAATATTTTCTTCTGGGTTTAAGATCCCCCCACCCCATGCTACATCCCAAACACCTGAAACTGTGTCTAGCAAATGGGTATTCCATAAATACTTGCTAAATATTATTGAATAATTGCAACTGTACAGATGAGGAAATAAGAGATGACAAAGTTTGTCCAAAGACAAAGTAGGACACAATGTCTAGTATAGTACCTAATTCTCCATGCCTTCCACCTATTCATTCCTCCATGGAAGAATAGCCAAATAATGATATTGGCAGGACAGTGGAATTTAGGGACATAAAACAGACAAACATTAGCTAAACTGCTACACAAATCTTATGACCTCTTCCTTTTACTGTGCTTCACTGGTACAATCAGGATCATCCTTTGTTCAGAAAACATCCACAATCTAATTCTTTGTGTTTACTGCTACTGCTTTCTATATACAAATTACTGAGTTTTCATTGAAAATCATCTCCCTCATTCATAGTACCAGCATCTGTGAGGCATAACTGTGTGTGGTAGGTATTACAGTGCTGGTGTCTTAATGCAATTGACAAAAATACAATCTTAATATAATCTACTATATATATTATATATATTGTATATGTATGTATATGCATATATAGTAGATATATACATAAATACATAGATACATATACACATCTACCATATAATGGGTACCATGATATGATGTCAGGCTGACTGATATAAATTTTAAGAACCTAATATGTATTAGTTGCTACCATCATCTACACCATCTGATGCATACTATTTTCTTTGCCTCCTGTTCAAGAACTAGTTCAACTACTAGGAGGAGCAAACATCTTACATTGCAAAAAGCACAAGACCACCCATCAGAGAAACTGGCTCCAACCTTTCCTGTGCCAACCACTGACTAAAAGTTTGGGACACTATAGTAACCTCTCTGAGTTCCTATTTCTTCAGCCAAAAAGTGCGGTTAATAATACCAATACACTTTCACCAGTCATTGAGGCCCAAGTGAGAAAGTAAACTTTTCTAAATTTTAAAAATGTCACTATAAAGTAGTATTAATAAGGTGATACCTTTTTGGAATCCTTTTAGTGTATTTATTGTAATTTATTGGCCCACCTGGGTAACTTAGGCCTAAGAAACTCTGCACAGTTACAGTTATTTGAATAAATGCCCAGGTAGTGTGAGAGCACCATACGCCTAAGTGAGACAAGAACAAAAATACATCCAAAAGGAGGGAAGTTTTCTTCTTCCACCTGACAGTGAACATTGCTAGGGATAAAGCATGTCTGGGGCAGTCTAGTTACAATCCCACTTTTCCCATTTATGGGGAATGGTCAGGGAATAGGATTCTCAAAAGAAATATAACATAGGAACCTTCTGTTTGGGATCCCAAAACTGGTTGTGGAATGCAATCCAAAAAGGGATATAGATTTAAAAAAAAAAAAAAAAGGTAAACCATTCTTGCAATAGAAACAGCTAACTCCTTCATGCAGCTATTCTTAGTGATTTCAGCTCAATTTTGGTTACATTCCTTGCTAGCATCACATAATTAGTTACTTACTTGCTACTTTGTCTTCAAAAGCTTTGTATATGTGTGAAAGTCTTATCTCCAGAGCTAGACTTCTGTATGTATATAAACAAGTACTTCCTGGCCCTTTACTGGTTATGTCCTCCACAGCAGCTAGCACTACCTAAGCCATATTGGCATTTGGTATATGTATCCCAGTGTTTAGACAGTTGAATGATGGATTTTTAGTTCAGGCAGCCTCTTAAATTGGCCACGGGCTAATATACTCTGGATATTTTCCAGATTCAATACATACTGAACATCCCAACCAATTAGATCTTTCCTATATGTTATATCACTTAATCCTCACACACTATATTACTTTATTCTCATTATCCAATAGATGAGGGAACTGAGACTTACATACCTAGCTAATAGGATAATTACCAGAAGTACAACTGCATGACTTCTGTCTCCAGTGTATTTAGGAATATACTGTAGCTCCAACTCCTCTTGAATAAAATAAGAATAAAGGCCAGTTAAGGTAGTTCCCCTGAGAAGCCACATATGCCTGTCAGGGCTTGGCCTGGTTAGGAATATCATCGGTTTCTCCTGGAGTGACTATACTTTAGGAAAAAATGCAGCAAAAGCACCAGAGGGTTCCCTTCAATCTAAAAGTGGAAATATGATTTATTTGGTTAACAAAGAACCTCTATGGATGGACAACATATTGTATGTTTCCTTGCAAAAGAGGTTGAACTATGCAAGAAACTTTCAAAACCACAGATTAAAGGGCAAAGAATCCTCAAAAGACTGGAAATGTATAACAGTATTGCCAAAAATCATAGAAAAATACTAGCAGTTCCTTTGAAAGAGAGCATCAAATCTATGAAATTGGAAAACTTCTTTGAAAAAAAAAGGACTTCACAAACTTTCATGAAAATGACAACTTTTAACCAGTGAACAAAGATAAACATTAAAGGGTTAGAGAGTCTGATACATATCTTGCCCCTACTAAAAATCATACTTAATATTGAGATGAAAGCTTCCTCAAGGCACAATCCATATCTTAGAGTCCCTGTGAATCTAGCCTTTGACAAAGTTAAATCACCTCCATATTTATTATAAGATAATAAGTAAAGGCTACCTCATTATTTCTTTACCTGATATACTAAAAAATGCCGAGGAAAATTCTTCAAATGCACTACAGCTACATCTTTGAAAGAAAGAGTGATCTCTGTTTTATCTGGAGTCACCACCTGTTAGAGCTCTCCAAACTTCTTTTAAAGAAATTAATGCTAAGCTATGAAACATAATTGGTTTCTATCTACAACTTGATTGGTTTCAAGGGCTCCCCCACTAATTTCAGCATTGCCAGGTTTACTCATTATAAATATTATCTCAAAAACACCTGCATAAGTCATTTGACTTTCAAGAAGACCAGGGACCTGATGCACATCTTAATATTATTTTGTTAAGGAAAAAATGTAAACTATTGCTCTACTTTTTTTCATATTTTTAAAATGTGCTTGTTACCATATAAAGATTTAAAAATAGGGGCGCCTGGGTGGCTCAGTGGGTTAAAGCCTCTGCTTTCAGCTCAGGTCATGATCCCAGGGTCCTGGGATCGAGCCCCACATCGGGCTCTCTGCTCCGCTGGAGAGCCTGCTTCCTCCTCTCTCTCCCTGCCTGCCTCTCTTGCCTACTTGTGATCTCTGTCAAATAAATAAAATCTTTAAAAAAAAAAAAAGATTTAAAAATATGTAAAGAATGGCTAAATATATAATGATATGTGAAAAATATTTGTTAAAAAAGGTACTATACAAAATGAATTATTTTAACCACAAGACTCTTGTTTATAAAAAGCAAGAAACTGAAGAAATTTTACCTTGTATAAAATTTTCTTTTGAGCAACATTCTCACCAAAGCCCCTAATTGCCTTTCATAGTAGAAATGCCTGCATCTCTAAGGCAGATTTGGGGTTAAGAGAGGTGGACGGAGACCTTTAAAAGGTGTATGAAAGTTATGGCCAGAAGAGGACTGTGATGGGTTCTCAGGAGTCTGGTCTCTAGGAAAGTGCGTATCCATACCCTATTGCCATGCTGGGAAAGGGCATTTGGCAGACCATTTTATGGATCATCTTCCATCCTTCCAGAGGGAAGAAACAAAAGACTCCCTTTCAAATAGTATGTACACTCTAGGTGAAAGGTCAAGATCAACCAGATCTATAGTTCTTATCCAGGGGCAAATTTGTCCCTGTACCCCAGGATACATTTGGCATTTGGAAAGGTCTGGAGACAATGGACTATCACAACTGGAGAAGGAAAGTTGCTACAAGCATCTATAGAGGAGATACCAGAGACATTGCTAAGTATCCTGCAATGGACAACTGCAACCAGCTCCCCATAAATGGTAATTATCCAAGCTAGGCTAGACTAAAATAGCCTAATGCCACAAGCCAAAAAGGATTTTCTAGGAAAGGGTCCAAACTGACACCAAGTACTGGAAGGGTTTCACCACAGCTCATATAAGGCTCTCTTCCCTCCATTTCCTAGACCAGTATTTTTCAAAGTGTGATCCATGAGTCCTCTGCATCAGAAACATTTAGGAATAGAATTACATATTCCTGATCTCACATGTGATATCAGAACTGTAAAGGCAGAGCCCAGAATTCTCAGCAAATTTTTATTTGTTTCTCATGTGATTCTTCCATAGATTGTAATGTGAGAATCACTACTTCATTTCTATATTGAGGTCATTCCCTTCTCTATTGTCAATTATGACCTCTCTGTGAGTGATTCCTCTAAGACTCCCAATGACAAACTAATGGAATCTCTACGAAGGTATAGATCTTGGTTGGTTATTCACTACTATACATCCAGTGGTTTAATTGGGTAAAGATGATGGAATAAAACAAGTGGCACCTAATTTATCAAAAAATATATCATCTTTTGGGAGAGACAAGATAAGGAAAAATAAAATTAGCTACTCATTTATTTAGTACTTCTCCATTCTGTAGACTGAGCTAAGTGTGTGACATCAACACATTTAATCCTAACAACACACTTAAGTAGATACTAATATCATTCTCATTTTGCAGCTAAGGAAAATGGGGCTCAGTGAAGTCAAGCAACTTGCCCAAGATCACAAAGCAACTAGTGGAAGTCAGAATTTGTGTTCCATTTAACAGACGGTATACATGGACAAGAACTACTACTCCCTGCCTAACTCTCCCATATTTCAGGTTCCTCGTATGATGTAAACAGAAGCTGTTGGAGTAGGAGGACAGATAGTCCTGGGAAATCCCCTTAAAGTGTGCTAACACAGCTAGGAAGCATACCATTTTGCCCTCACACTTCTTTTCTTTTTCCTGTATGGAAAATGGAAAGAGCACGAGCAGTCACCTTGGACCAAAGATGAACTTGAGAGTAGGAGCCTCAACACTAAGTGGAACAGACCCTAAATCAGAATGAGTCTGGGTCCCTGATGATTCTGAATTCACTATATTGGCCCTGAACTACATAGTCTATATGACAGAAAAATAACTCTCCATTTGGAGGTTTTATCATATGGAGCTGAATCTATATCTAATTAAAACATGTGGAAGACTGTACAAATTGTTAATACTGTTATTGGCCATTAATAATTTAAGATAGTTAATTAAAATGCAATTATTTCACATCTAGATATAATTAACATTTTTATATACCATAACCTTCAAGTGGGAAAGCAAATGAAATGAACTCTGCCACTGTGGCCCTTACTTTCCAACTCCTGAAAAGGGAGTTGAGGGAAATTGGAGGGGGAGATGAACCATGAGAGACTATGGACTCTGAAAAACAACCTGAGGGGTTTTGAAGGGGCGGGGGGTGGGAGGTTGGGGAGCCAGGTGGAGGGTATTATGGAGGGCACGCATTGCATGGAGCACTGGGTGTGGTGCAAAAAGTATGAATTCTGTTATGCTGAAAAATAAAAAAAAATAGCTGACAATTGAAGAAAAATAAAATAAATTATTAAGTTGATTAATTCAGCTATTTTGGAAGAATTTTTTTATATTTCTAAACCATAATCTTAAAAAACAGAAAATTTAACAAAGTAAGTTACAAAGGAATTAAGAAAACTAGGGAAAAAATTAGGAAGCTGATGTATAAAGCACACATTATGTACTTGTTATGCAAGGAAATAGGGAAAAATTCAACATTCAGACATATTCCCTACCTTTATGGAGTTCACAGGGTAGTTGCGAGACATATAATTGGGTAAGTTTTTACACTGCAGTATCCTACTCAGAATGACAGAAAAAACACATCATGCTGTGAGAGAACGTCAAGGGAGGCTTCTTGGAAAGCACTACAGTCTGTCAGTCCCTAACTTTCTGACCTCCAGGAAGCTACTTCAATTCCTTGAATTTCATTTTCCTAATATTTTTAATGGGACTGACAGTTTCCTCCAAGGGATAACTGTTAAAAATATTGCATGGTGCATTTAAAATACTTAGCACAGTGCCTGGAACATACTGACCCCCCCCGACTGTACCTTAGCTAGTATAATAATGTTATTTACTACATGCAATTGTCCTATTGTCCCTCTAAATGTATTGCTATTCTAATTTATAAAGCAAAAACAAAAGCTCAGATTAGGAACATTACCCAATATCACCCGAATTGTAAAAGAGTCAGTTTTCAAATTCATATGTAACAGCAATACATTGCTTATTAACATCTACCTTAAGAGAACACAGCATACTCTAACTTATTTTTCAGATATTGGACATCAAAACCATATAGCTGTTAACTGTTCTCTGCTTGACTTTTATTCATGTAAAATGCAAGGCCTTATTCGGGTAAGTAATTTTGCCTGGCACATCTTCTAAGAACCACTCAAGATTATGTTTGCTTGGGGTTGTGTGATACAGCCAGTAACAGAGCTACACATCCTCAGTAAAAAAAATATATCTAAGAATTTTTTAAAAAGAGATCTTTATGATACAAACATAGTGATCCGAAGGGGCACGTGCACCCAAATGTTTATAGCAGCAATGTCTACAATAGCCAAGCTATGGAAAGAACCTAGATGTCTATCGACGGATGAATGGATAAAGAAGATGTGGTATATATACACAATGGAATACTATGCAGCCATCAAAAGAAATGAAATCTTGCCATTTGCAACGATGTGGATGGAACTAGAGGGTATCATGCTTAGTGAAATAAGTCAATCGGAGAAAGACAACTATCATATGATATCCCTGATATGAGGAAGTGGAGATGCAACATGGCGGGTTAGGGGGGGTAGGAAAAGAAGAAACAAGATGGGATTGGGAGGGAGACAAACCATAAGTGACTTTTAATCTCACATAACAAACTGAGGGTTGCTGGGGGGAGGGGGGTTGGGAAAAGGGGCTGGGTTAATGGACATTGGGGAGGGTATGTGCTATGGTTAGTGCTATGAAGTGTGTAAACCTGGCGATTCACAGACATGTACCCCTGGGGATAAAAATACTTTAATGTTTATAAAAAAAAAAAAAAAGAGAGAGAGAGATCTTTAGGTCACCATGCCAAAATCAATTTGCTCAAATAATGGCAGGCACTGGCATTCTACCAGTCAACTGCTTCTAGTATATGACAAGATCACCATCTCTGCCACAGTAATTACTGCAATTATCTGTACAGAGTTGAGTATGGAGAAGAAAGCAAGGTTCGCTATCACTTCTTGACTTCTAAAGAAAGTTCTCAAAAAAAAAAAAAAAAAAAAACAACTCGTGATTCTGGCAATCTGAAACAGGATGACTGTGTGTAAAACAGGGGGTTGAATCCAGAATGGAATTTTCTTACTGTGATCTGAGGGCCACCTTCTTCCAGATCAGGGTTCTGATGTAAGATTCTCATGTCTTAGTCAAATGTAAAGTACCTCTCTAGTGCCTTTCTCTTCTTGCATCTTTGAGCACGTGTGTAACATTTACATAGATTGATGGGGAGAAGATAATAATCATGTCCACGAAGAAAAATACAGAGGAAAAAAATCACTTCCAAATGGTTGATTTAGACAAAGAGTTAGATATTTCATATTTTTCAACATAGACCATATAGATTAGGTTCTATATTGGCATGAATGTTTGATTTTTCCAGTCATGATGGTAATGCTAATTTATACATTTCTCTTTCAAGAAATTCCCCTAATTAAAATGTAAAAGTAGTCAAATAGTTCTACCAAAAATACCACCAAAAATAAATACTGCTCTGGACTGTTGTAAAACAACTTAGCCCTGAACTTCATTAACTTCTTATATTGGAGCACAAAAATGATGGACTCAAGATGGTCCCTTAAATATTTATAGTCTTATGCCTTTCCTTCAAGGAGATGTAAGAGTACCACTTGGCAATTCTTTACGCTTAATAATTACCATTCTTATAAAGGTTTTTATGCTTAGTCAAAATTTAAGTCAATTTTCTAAAGAACATTCTTAAATTACCTTTAAATTCTACTGTTCCTGTCTTTTATTCTTAATATTTTAATTTTTTTTTCCTGAAACTTTTTCCAAGAATACAGAAACATAATGAGTCGGGTTTTTTTTGCCTTGTAGATTCTTTTTTTTTTTTTTTTAAAGATTTTATTTATTTATTTGAGAGAGAGACAGTGAGAGAGCATGAGCGAGAGAGAGGCAGTGAGAGAGCATGAGCGAGGAGAAGGTCAGAGGGAGAAGCAGACTCCCCGTGGAGCTGGGAGCCTGATGTGGGACTCGATCCCGGGTCTCCGGGATCATGACCTGAGCCGAAGGCAGTCGTCCAACCAACTGAGCCACCCAGGCGTCCCTGCCTTATAGATTCTAAAACCTGGGGGTAGGAAGGGGTACTTACACATTCTAAGAATGTACTCCCTGCAATCCTGACAACAGGTCTGCATCTTAGCCATGGTTCTGCATTTTAGCAGTCTCCTCCCACCACTTGATGTTTTTGGCATGCAGAAGATCATTTGATCGTTTTGGAAAACACTCATTAAAATCAGAATGGGTCAGAAAAATGTCTTTGTTCTCCAGACCCCACTTTTTACTTGCCTAACTCCACTTTCTACTTTTCTCCATCTTTCCACCCATCTCTGATATTTTCAGGTCCAATCAGCACAGAATATATCCATACCTCTCAACTATGGGCATTGTTTCTCTCATCTTCTACCTGGAAAACTCTCATCTACTTATCCATCAAGGTTAAGAAAAATATTACCCTTTTTATGAAGTTTCCTCTTCCTCCTTCTCTTCAGGAATGACCACATCACTATATATATTTATATATATATATATACACTGTAACAAATATATATATATATAGTTACATATATATATGTTTTGTTACATATATATATGTTACAGTGATTATTGAAACCTATCGTTACCGTTATAGTTACTGATTATGGGTCTTTTTATGCTAATTTTTCCATTCACAGACAGTGAACATCATATATTATTAACCCAATAAACAGATGTTGAATTATAACCTAATAGTAGAATCACCTCTAGAGATATTTAGGGTAGCAGGGGGAACAATTGCTAGCATTTGTCATTGTTCTTTTGAGACAAACAAAATCTAGTATCTCTAACCTCCTCTAATAATTTATACTGTTTGGCAAGATTTTTTCTAAGTTCTACTTGAACTCTTTTTGGAAAAAATTATTTCTAAGAGAACATAGACTGAGCATGCTATTTCATCATCCCCATATATACAAATTTTGCTTTTGAAAGTGATTTCCTGACATGGTATATTCTACAAATTAATTTTTATGTCATGATAGGAAATTAAGAAACATTTTACTGGATAATGTAAACTAAATCTTTAGAAGCTGGGATAGGGGAAAAAGCAATTCTACTCATGGAATTCCAGTCTATTAGAGAAGCCTAAGTAATAACTTAGAAGGAATTTTGGTGGCAAGAAATACAACAAATAGTGCTGAGTGAAGCAAAGTATACACTGCAAATCATTTATGAATCTACAGCACCAGAGAAGCTTTCAAACATAAGTGTGCTTTGTTGTCAATGTGGGCAAATCATGCCCAAGTGAGTGTTCTCTTTCCAAGTGCACTGGGGAAGGAGACTTACATAATCATGGGTGGTTTTAGTGTTTAAGCCTTCTCAACACTGGCTGTTTGGGAGCAAAGTCGGTCATAATTTCTGCTCAGTACATAGAGAATGTCCCATTTGCTTTGGAAAATTGTCCTGCTTACATGGATTCTCTCGCTTATGGGCATGTCTTCATGGCCATCAATATTTCTAAATGTGTCAGTGGTAACACAGTCCCTTTCTACTTTTGTCAGAAAATCAGAATGTCTCAGAGCTAGAGTCTCCTGTCCCTAATTCATTCCCTTTTATTTACTTCTCTTCTGCTATTGTGGCTACGAGTGATGATATGACATTTTGTATAAGAGAGTATGGCTGCCTGATTATATCTTAATAAATAATCTTTGCACTTCACTCACTTGCAGCCTCCTCAACTCTTCTAAACAGTTATATCATATATCATAAATTCAGCAAATATGGAAGGGCTCAGGAAAGGTATGGGGCTGGATTATATGCAAATATTTTGATGCATGGTTTTTATACATGGCATATCTAAACACAGGACTCCCCTGCAAGATTTATAATTCCATGGTCTTGACCTGAAATGCTTCCCTGCTCTCCTTGTGTGCAATAACCACTGCGTTCCAAGTGAGCTGAAGCTCTGATTCTCAAAAAGCCTTCCCAGTACAATCCAGTCTACCCAACACCAGAGGACATATCTTAGTTCTTAGAAATGTATTGTCTTCACCTCTAAGTTGACACTTGGCACATGTCTATACACCCCAAAAGGTTGCATATTCCTCAAGAGCAGGAGCCAGGCCCCATATGTGTTCTATCCTCCATAACACACATTTTAAATACCCACCAATTCCCTACTCATCAACTCTTACCAACACACAAAAGGATTCCTACAGTACTGCAAAAGAATTTTTTAATTTCCCAGTGATATCTAGATCCATCCATTACCTAATAGTTAAGGATCGTTTTTATCTCAAAATATCAGAACAAAAAACCTATGGAGTCAAAAAAAAAATCAATCTTCCAAATCAACACATAGCTAACTATCAGACATTTGATATTGTCCATTTAAAAGAACAGAGTCCACTTGTTAACCAAATAATAAACTACAGCAAATACAGGGTACACCCTAAAACCTACTTTGGACTGAAATTTTCTTCCTGGACTATAGAATGCTATGTCTCATACAAAAACAAAGTCTCATCAACTTTTCATTCTTTTTGCCATAAGCAATTTCTTAAAAAAATATATTATAAAATCATACAATTTTAGAGCAAGTTACTTTAGGATATATCTTGTAGATCATCAATCACCATTTTACAATGAGAACACTGAGGCCCAAGAGATTAAAGTAATTTTCGTTCAGTTACCTAATTAGTCAGTGACAGAGATGGAACTACTATTACCAGTGTTGAGACCTCAAATTAATTCAACTTTTGTTACACTTGTTTTATTTACAGGACAATATATAGAATTTTTAAATTAGAATTTTAATATATACAAATGAATTAAAAAATAATGAACGCCACTATAAATGAAACATGCACATGAAGATAAACAAGTACGTGCACAATGCATTCCATGATAGACTCTCTGAATTTGCACAAGTGCACAACACAACCGTTCTTAACTCACGAAGTTAAAGATGACTGTGTTCCAAGGGTTTGTAAAATATGAGCATTTCTTACCTGGCAGCTGTATGAGGTGTTGATAAAAGACATTAAAAACTTGAGCTATAGTTAGACATTAGATTTTTCTGACACTGAAGGTCTCCTTCTGCCTGGGTTTGAGGGTGTTAGCATTTATAAAGAAGGTAGGCCAAAGACTTCAGAGAGATCATCCAATATATAAGACTTTGGCATTGTTACCCATATTGCAATATAAAGTTGACTATACGTGATTACCACCTAAGTTTTCCTATTGGCCAGGTATGGCTCTATTTTTCATTATTGTACCCGAAATCTCTACCATTACAGTCACTTCTTTAAGTTAGAAACTGTAGGTGGGAAAATCACTTCAGAACTTGCCATGCCACTCCACCCCAGGTAATGAAAAGAACAGGATTAGCTCTAGTGATTTTGAATTCTAAGAATGCATAACTTGGCGGGACAGGAGGGACAGAGATTTCTACATTTAACAAAAAAGCTAATGATGAGAAAGGACTCTTCCTTTTAAACTGCCTCTGATTTTCCAACACCTGTATCCATACATAGTTAACTAGGGATGTACACTTTGAAGAAAATGAATGATATCCTCTTAACATATTTCCTAATACCCATGATCCACACCAAGGAGCTTTTATCCTACCCCATGAAAACTAACAGGGCCTCACATTCTGATGGTCAAACCCTTTTAAAAACACCCACCCTGATACTTCAACATCCTTTAAAGATTTAACCACCTCCATGAACTTCCTTTGCCCTTTTATATAAAAGCTGACATCTTGACAGTTTTAATAGGTACCCTGGGGAGAACAAGTAAAGTAGAGGAAAAATGCTCTTCCAGTTGATTTTTTCCTTCCAAATACTAAGGCATACAAAAGAATTAATGAGTGTTATAGAAACCCAAGTGAAACAAAGAACAGTGACATTTCACAGCTCTTAACTACAAAGAAATCTTACAAAACAACATCAGTGTTATGACATACAACATCAACAAAAAAGTTAGCAAATTTGGTTGTGACACCTTGAAATGGCTGCACCCTTAATCTTGCAAGAGTGGTGACTTTTTTTTTAAATATTTTTTCCTTCATTAGACTATTTTCATTTGTTTACATCAAAACCAAGTTTATTAATTCTTTATATATCAGTTTCTTCACAATTTTACCCCCCACAATTTTAAAAGAGCAGACTGATTCTCTGGGCTAACATCAATAAAGGATATTGTGTGACCCTGATATCTTTCAAATGAAGAAGAACATCTCCTCACTAGCCCTCCTTAAAGAAGCTCACCAAAGGACTACAGAATGGATTCATTCCACATATGCAATGACTTTCAGTCCCAATGGGAAGAAAGACTAAGAAATAAAGGAATGAAATACCATTTCTACGTCTCAAGTTTCGATCATGCTTGAAGAATATATCTGCTGTGGAATTCTCAAATCATACAAAGAATAAATAAGTAGATCCTTTGCCCAAAGTTGGTTAACAGTAAAAGAAGACTTCTATGGTCATATCTTTACTTCTTTCAATCCCCATCCACCTGCTTTCAAAATTAATGTTTACAATGAGAAAGATTACATTAGAAAGCAAAGTTACTCACCATGGAGGAATCACTGCTTCCACTCCCGATCGGAGCTCCCTCAGCACAGGTTGGGAGGTGGGTAGAAAGTTGACTAGCCCTGCCCCCATCTATGACATCACAATCTACCTCATAAAAGGTAGTGAAAGTGCTCTGAACTCCTGTCTGATTTCCGAGAGATACAGAAAAGAGTGAGTGAGAGAGAGAGCAAGAGAAAAAAAAAAAAAAAACGTACCCTAATGGGAAGGGATTAGGGAAGTGGAAGAGGGAGTGGGTCATTGGGAGAAAGAGGCATATGAAGGAATTAGGTGCTCAAAGAGATATGGGTGGGCATCCATGATATTAAGCAGCCCGGCCATATGAATTCCTCAGTGGCTCTCTTGAACAGATAAATGGACCGACCATCTGGGAGAAGGAGAATGAAGAAGCACACTGCCTTGTCAGGCATTGCCAGGGACAATCATAGTGACATTTAAAGGGGATGAAACTCCCATTTAAAGCATTGAAGATCACCAAGAAAGAAAGCAAGGGCTGCAGCTCTTAAAGCCTGGAACAGTATGTGGGGAATCCCAGATGTCTTTCTTGGAAGTTCCATTGCCCTGCTGTGTGACCTTCATCAAGCCCTTGGCCTCCGCATCTCCAGCCAGTACATGGTACTAAAAGGATACTTACCTCTTTTATTGGAATCACTGAAGAACTAATGCATTCATTGTTGCTACAACTGCCACTCTTTTTACTCTTCCTTTTTGTACCCAAGGAGGGGCTGTGTGACAGGCACATTTCAAAAGATAAGCCAATAACCAATGCCTATTTCTACTTCTTAAAATGTTATCTTCAGCATAAAGTATTACTGTCAATCTTGACCAGGTTTTTTGTATGTACTGAATATAACATATCTAAATGGGGTTATAAGAGCCCACCTTCAAAACTGGAGTAAAATTAAATGGGAAGATTTCCATACCATAACGTCCCTACACTGTCACTGTCAGAGGTCAAATTTAGGTGACCCAGTGATGCTAACGGATCAAACATTGTGTCACATGCAGGAAAGCTATAGTCATATAGCTTTATTTAACCTCTGAATCCATTTTTGGGGAGGGGAAAACTGATCTCAGGCAAGATGGGAGAATAATACAGAGAACACTAAGGTCTTTTTTTAAAATGGAGGTTTAGAAGTTAAAAACTATGAACTACTCAAAAGTTGTCAAGGGAGTAGTATGACAAAACAAAAAGGAGTTATATTAAAGAGCAGGTAAGTCCTGAAACCATCCACATGGAAGCCAAATTTTTATCTCCCTGATGGGATATATGAAAAGTGAAACCTACTCTTTCCACAGAAAATATTTTAGTAAAAGTAAGAGCTTACAATTCATGGCATCATAAATGGGTAAAGCCCAAAGAAAGTTTCTATATGCAGATAAACAATATTCTTTAATTTTTTTTGTTTGAGACAAATATAATTCTTAGTCCTGCCATTCTTAGCTCACTAGCTATGTAAGTGTATTAAATAATCACAATATAAAAATTAAGCAAAATAGGCAGGTTAGGGACCATTCTGAAACACAGATGCTACTAAAGTCAAACTGATAATTTCTCCCATCTTTTACTTCAAAATAAATGTTAGAGACGTTTAAAGAATGTCTTTAGAGAATTAAAGACAATAGAGAAGTAAAAAATACCAAATTTATGAAGGAAAAATGGAATTTTTCTTATACTTGATGTTTTCTGTACTTATTAGGAATACTCTGCATGTTTCCCACTCTGTATTATTCTATTTTCAGTAATTCTAAATCTAAATTCAAATTCTGTATTCAACAGCTTTTTTTCTGTGAATTTTCACAATTAATAGCCCTATGAAGCCTTATTTTCTTTCTATTTTTACTTATTGGATCATTGACCAGTTGGCTTATCTTTGCTTTTTTATGCTTTATAGTTGATTCCGTCTGTTTTAGAAATTAGGCATTTCCTGACTTTCCCATTATAGGAAATATGCCATTCATTTACCATTATTTCTCAGTTTCAAAAACTATTCTTACATATTAGAAACTAATTTTGTCATCTCACCTTTCATACAAAATTTAAAGGTCATTACTTTAAGATTACTGATGGCAATTGCTCATTCTTCCAATAAACACCTTAAAAATTTTTACTACCCAACAAAGAAGGTACACATCTGCCAATGTTAAGATATCAGAATAAAAATGGAGTTAAACATTTTTTAAATATTGGAATAAAACTGATTTATACTATATAGATATTTCTTATTATCTACTGCTTATTTGGAAATGGAGCATGACTTCAGGAACCCAATGCAAAACTAGGCTGCATCAAAAGGATGCAGAGTGGTGAACTGTGCTGACTTTTTAGTATGATTGGTTTCAATACTGTCTTTAGTTATATTAGTTGAAAAAAAAATCACTTTGACACAGAATGCAATGCCAGGACCAGATAATTTCTCTTCTTTGGGATCTAGCCTCTTGACATTTTTATGAAAACTAAATGTCATTAGAATTATGGAGCTGATGCATACTTTCTATGATATCACATAAATGGATGAGTTAGCCTTTCAAGACAAAGTATGAAGTGAAGTGATTGTAAGATTTCGGTCAAGAGACCCCATTATTGAAGTCATGGTTATAACTTTATTCTGATCAGAGATGTAGGATTGGTTTCAAAATGTTGCTTGTTGAAAAATTGTTTCTATTTGACAGTACAAAAGATAAAGAAAAGTCAGGTGGAATAATTTGTACATTCCAAAAGAATAATCTGGAGGTATATTTATAAAGTAATTAATTGTGGAAGACATGAACAGGCAGATGGCATGCAATCTGACCAAAACGTTGTTATTGAAGAGAACTATCTCAGCAAGACCAAATCCAAATAATTTTGATAGCAACAGATTTGAACTGGGAGTTCCTAGATAAAGAGATTCTATTTTGAGTTTGTTTTATGATAGTGTCTCACATACAAAACCTTGAACTTAAAAGGGTATGGGTTCTTATAAGATGATGCTGACTGGAACTTCTCCAGGAACTTCTTTAAGTTGAGAAATAGATTTGTAGAAGGAAATGGATGAAAGAGGTCAAGATACAGATTGTGCAGATTTGACAGAAGATCTAGCCAGAATTCCAGTCAAGTTCATTATCAGCAAGGCATCTACACAGATGAAAGTATTCAGAGAAAAGCAGTAAAATAAGATATAGTATCGATGATGAAAGAAAAGATTAAAGTCTAAATTAAGTAAGCTTGCTTTCAAGAAAATTGGATTAGGATGAAATATTTGAAATATATTTATTGACCACAAAGAAAATGACTATTCAAGATAGAGTAAGACAATATGTTCTGAAGCAGTAAAAGAAATTTGAACTAAGAAAACTACACACTGCCCATCCAGAAGTCTTTCCTATTGTAAGATACATGGACCATAACATGGCACATATTTCTCTCCTAAGGGCTGTGATAAAAACCGTATTTTATAAATCATTTAAATTAAGCTGGAGAAAGCATTTGACAAAATAATCTGTAGGAACAGAATAAGAAGATAGTAAATTAAACACAATTTCTAGAATATAGTAAACCAAGAACAACAGTGAGTACACAGAGATAGCTATCAACAGACACCCTGCTATTCTTGCTGAGAATGCTAAACAGAAAGATGAGAAACTAAATAGAAAAAAGAAAACCCAATGGACTACACAATCTAACAGAGGCACAAAAAAACAGAAAAATTTCTTCTCTTCATGGAAATTATTTGCTATTAGAGATAAAGGACTTTGAATACCTTCACCCAAACAATATTTAGCACTATGCCTTTTAAGTAGTTGGAACACCCTAGAAGTCCTGTTCAATGAATCAGGAAATATCTTTATGTGAACAGGAAGTATAGCTCTTTGAAGCCCTGATTGCTGGTTTGTCATTAGAAATTAGGAACATCATACGGATATGATAATCTTTTTCTAGAAAAATAGGATTGTCAAAATTTTATCAAATCTAGCACCAAATGTAAAATCCTATCTCAGTTTTGCTATGGAGTCTCTTAATTTCCTTTATTTTGAGTCATCTGAGGTAATGGAAAATTGTGCAAAATCAGTAATGAGATTCCCCAGATAATATTTAGTATCAGGTTTTAATATTCATCTTCCCTTATTTATATATTTTTATATCAACTGTTCACATTTTAGCTTCTTTTTCTTCCAACTGCCTTCAATCCAGGAATTCTTGAGGTATATCCAAGTAAGAACAAGAAAAAAAAATCACAATGGATTTAGGTAACCAATTCAAAGTAATGTATTTCTTGACTAGAGCCAACAAATCCAAGTGTACACAGGAACACCAGAAAGCATAAACTAAATTATAGATACTGTTTCTAAATAAAGGTATTCTATCCAATACTGTAGCTTCCCATAATTATTTGGTTCAATTTAAGGGAAAAGGTATTATCTGGATTTATTCTCACATATCCAAAACTAGTTAAAAATGAGGAGACATCTCCTAAGACACTAGTATAGACATTGATTATTTAAAATATGTTAATAAAGGACATCTTAGAATGAAATCAATTATAACAAACAGACAATATCTCAAAATCAGAATATGTCTCATGGGAAAACATTATAAACCAGTACTTCTTCAATAGGTTCGCCTGTGTTACACAGATACCAAAAGATATACACAATTAGTGTCCCTCATCCAGGTATCCCCCATGTGTCTAATTTCCAAGTTGTCATAAAATATTACTCAACACTGGCTGTGAAATATTGTTCTGAATATTAGCTGAAATCTAAAATGTTAATTGCTAATTGAATAAGTTGTGAATTATTTGCCTTCTTTTTAATTCAAGGCTTTCAAAACTTGAATAGCTTCTAAAACCTAAAGGAATGAAAGTTCACTGACTGAAGGACAAATAATGGCACTGACATTTCTGAGGTAGAGACATTCTTCATAAAGCCACTAGCCACTTCTACTCTTATGCACAGTAATGAACACCCTCAAACTAAAATAGAAATGTTTCTGCTTAAGCTCAGGTTATGCAATCAAATCAATCTATTGAGAAGATCCAAGTTAGGTCAACCTATGTCTCCACTTAAGGTAAAAAGAGTTCTTTCCTTGATTCATGTTCCAGCTTTGCCACAAAGGAGTGTGTCTTCTTACTTTCAAATGAGAGCATTAGAATATAAAGTATTTTTTCTATGAATAAAACAAATTGGATGACCAACTGATTTAATTTCATCAGTAAAAGGCTCATTTTTTAAATAATAGATTGAATTGAGAGGTTTAGGGTCACCATCACCGAGTATATAACTAAAGAGCTACTTTTTATACCAGAGCAATATACAATCCTCTTTTGCACGAGACTATTTAAATTCAGAGAGACACCTGACAGGTGTGGTACACTAGACTCAAAAGTTCCTATGATGCCTGGCACTCAAGGAGATTTTCACTTTTCTTATAAAAATCCCCATCTCCCATTTTTTTTTCCATATGTAACACCTTAAGTTTGTTAAATGTCACTTTTATAACACTGGAAGAATGAATTTGCACTGAAAAATTACTTCAGGGTTATTTTTCCCTGAAGATTTGCATAATTTGGGTTGTATAAAAATCAGTGACCATGTACACTGATATAAATGTAACTAAGGAAGGCTCAATGCAGGAATCAGAACTTAAATGGTTATGGTTTCACTATCATAACAAATTGGGAAGGTTAGGCTTTTGGGAGAAAGATTGAATTATTCAGCAACCCATCTTACTAGTAAAGTATATGCAGAGAACTATGGCCATTCTGCCAATGATAAATACTTTAATTTTCTTACTGGTACAGAGTATTCCCACCACCCTTCCTTCCAGATTTATAATCAGAAGTTTGTTTTAGTCTTTCTCTAGATCTGGGCTCTCCTACTGTTCATAGTTCTGAAAAGTCTGTTAAGCCCAAATAATTAACAGCCTCCCCTCTGGAAAATCTGGAGAAAATTATTTGGAACTGCTGTTAATTTCCTGAATACATACCTTTTTTTTTTTTTTAATGAAGGATAGAAATGCATTTCAGACCCCAAACTGAAATAGCTAGTAATTTAATTTATTTCCATTACTACTACTCCAATCAGTAGAGATAATCAAGAACTGACAATAGAATCAGAATATATATTAAAAAAAAAGACTCTTCCCCCAAATAAGAGTACAAGTTGTACAAAAGTACAAGGCTACACAACTAAGTACAATGCTTATTTCAATGACTGCTTCAGCCAATTACAAAATACACTATTTTTTATAGATGAAATGCAGAATTTTTCAAATAAAATACAACTCTCATCTCAAGTCATATTTTTAAAATATGTTTTAAAAAATGGAATACAAATGTATAATAATGTAATCTATAATATATATAAATATATATTTTAAAATATATAATACATATAGCATTGTACAAATAATTCCCATGTTTTCTTTTCCCTAAACTGTCTTTGATCAGATATGTCACAGTTATCAACCACTGGTTCAGTTCCTGTGCTGCTTATTCAGGGAGTAAGGTAGTAAATATCAAATCATGTGTATTTGTTGCATGTGTGTATGTTTGTGCATATGCACATATGCCATAGTCAGGTAAGACTGATTCGACCATTATCAGTTTCTGGTACTGTATGAATGGCTTTCATTTATTACCATGAATATTCACGTTGATTTTAATTGAGTCCAGTTTTTTAATGATGTGAAACAGGCCATGTGGACTATAACTGACTATAACTGACTACTTATTCTCCAATTTTCCCTTTACTAGTTCAAATCCTACAAGTATCACAAATTATATTTGTTCACCTTGTCAAGATTCTCTTCATAACCCAATTGAGAGGGATTCGAATTTGGAAAGGAGAGATTTAAATGGCAAAGAAAAAAAATGCACATTTAGGGTGGGTTACTCAATCCCTTAGGAATAGCGTAGGGCTCCATTCCACCAGGCTGAGGATGTAGGAAAGAACATTACTTGCCTTCAAACTCTGCTCCTATATTTTGTTAAGTAAAAGAAAAAGACATTTATATGTAATGAAATCTATTAAAATTTGTAGCATTTTTATGTGGAGTCAACTATAACTTATAATCTGTCCTTCCATCTCTACCCTAAACACTGAATTCCTGTCCAAAGTAGGGCTAATTGCTCTTGCATTCTGGCTTCATTGTTTTATTTATTTTTTTTAAAGATTTTATTTACTTATTTACTTATTTGACAGACAGAGATCACAAGTATGCAGAGAGGCAGGCAGAGAGAGAGGGGGAAGCAGGCTCTCTGCGGAGCAGAGAGCCCGATGTGGGGCTCGATCCCAGGACCCTGGGATCATGACCTGAGCGGAAAGCAGAGGCTTTAACCCACTGAGCCACCCAGGCGCCCAGCTTCATTGTTTTAAAGATGTATTTGAACTTCAAAAAAATTTAGGTGGAATTTTTCAGATTTATCAGAATGCTTGATGTTTAGCATTCTACATTCTAAAATTCCACATTAGTGTTTTCAGTCTCATTCAGAAAAATGCAAAAGTATAAATGTGAGGGTAGCTAAGATAATCAAAGGTTATGGAATGTTTTTTATTTCTCCAGATCCATATGTACATCTTCATTTTAAAATTTAAAAGAATCCATTAAATCCTCTGCAACCTAGCAAATAAAAAATAAAAACACAGCAATCAAATATATAGTTCATATCCACATCATAGCACTGGAATGAACTTGTATTCAAAATATGTTTACATACTTGAAAAAAAAGTGGCTCAACTTTTCGCCATGATGAATATAATACTGCCATGTTTAATGGATATTACCTGCACTAAAATAATTTACAATATGCTATGGTTAAGTTTCTCTTTCCTTTGTTTTCTTCCTTCTTTCATGACTCTTCTCTCTTACTCTTCCTCCTTCCCTTTCTTTCATTTTTCTTTTCTTCTTTGAACAGTTCATTTTCCAGAAAGCATTTAAAGCTGATTTAAGAGTTTAAATAAACACGAAGCAAATAAAGCCAGTTTATAAATGAATGGATGTTTAATCTTCTGGACTTTGGTTTCCTCTACTTTCTCCTTGGCATTTCTAGCACTGTTATTTTTTTGTTTTGTTTTGTTTTAATTTTCTCTTCCCCATTGACCCCCTTAGCAACCATACAAATGGCTTAACCTGAATTGGCTCACAAATGCATCTTCTACTCTGAGATTTATTAAGAACAGTACTTTTTTGGCTGGTGAGAAAGATGTAAGCCAATAACTTTAAAAACGGATCTCCAGCCAGAAAATTAATGGTGCTTCTTAGACAGCAGTTGGGTGAATGAACACATGTAGGCATATATTCAGGACTGAATTATTTCTCTAGCTTGCCATCATGATTCAAGAGCTTTTGGACCCATTGTTCCCCCACCCATAACCTGCTGAGTTTCCTGTCCCCAAACACCCAAGCCAAACACAGATAAAACAGAAGCCTTTCCCAGTCTGTACACACAGAATCACATAAAACATACACATGCTGACATGGTACATAACTGTGCACATGTGCATTTTGCTCATCTTGATAGTACAAGGGTCTAAAAACACGGTTCTCAGCATTGAAATTCAAATAATTTTTCTTGGCAAAATGGGAATAGCCTATTCAAATGTCTTATTTTAGGGGAAAATCTGACTACTAACATATATACCTTCTTGGGGGCTTTCATATGTTTCAGAGAAGAAACCACAACCCTGAATCCCATGTACATAAACACATAGGAAAAAAGGAAGGAAGATTCAAACATTTCTCTTTTTTTGATTGCATGTAATATTCTAGTAGTTTTTCCTTAAAAATGTAGCAACTTTGTCATGCCAGACAATAAAATAAATGGGGCCCAAAGCATGGGCACATTTTCTTGGCAAAATCATTGAAAAGTTTGTGTGTATGGGGTCTTACATTCTTGACTCTTTCAGAACTTTGAAGGTAGTCATTTGTGGCTATTTTGCAAAATAAACATTTACTTTTTTTTTTCTTCATTGCCCATCAGTGAAGGAGGATGAAGAATAAGATGGAGGCAGAAGTGGCGAAGACAGCAAACTACAGATGTAGGTATGGCATCAAATAGCAATCAAGCTTTGAAAAAATGAGGAGGCCAAGAGCAGGTCCATAACTGAGCAATATATAGCAAACCTTTATAATGCATTTGACTCAGAATTATTATAAACTTGTATAACATTCCTTTAAAAGAAGCCTTCCCCCATGCAAGGATTTTTGAACTTTGCCGGTAAGACTCAAAGAAGGAAATAGGCTTCTTGATGGTGTTCTCAATCTCAAACACCTCTACAAATGCCAACAGTGCAAGTGATAAAAGCCAGTGATGGTTTGGACTACATCTAAATGAGGAAAAGACAATGGAAATGAAGCTCTGGAAGCAGTGATGGAACAATGGGTACTGAGAGGATAATGGAGAGCAACTCTGCCAGTCAAATATCACTTAGATGAGGTTGTGGAGTCTGATATCCACAAAGATGCTTTGCGCATCCATGTAAATAATAAGATTTGGAAAGTGACAAATGAAAGCACGTAAGGCAAGCTAAACAAAAAGCACTCAGTTTCACAGGTGCTATATACAGATGGACATGAAAGCCGAATGGTATGGGAGACTATACCATTGAGTCTGAAGATAAGAAAGGAAGCAAGGGATATGCAATGTTTTGATCACTTCTTGGCAGAGAATCTTGGTTATTACCAACTCAGCAGAAAGGACACATTGCAAGACAGATTGCTCTTGGTTGCTGAAGAATGTTGAAGCAGGATCGTTTTGGAAATGCAAAGAGGTGACTATGCTTTGGGAAGAGGCACAAAATAGCCAATTTATTGGACTTCAGGGGAGACCGCATGGAACAGGCTTTCTAGATGGCATCTCCATGCAAGCCAGATCAGCTCTTTTCCCAGCTGTTTTCTGCAAGTCAAACAATATAGAACCTGAAACCTTTGGGTTCAAGAATGATTTTTCGACATATTTTTATCAAATGGTCAAACTGCTAAATTTCTGAAAATGTCTCAGTAAAGAATTAAGCATCAAGACTAGTCTGATTCTCATAAGGCATTCACCATGTTGATCATGTTATGTTCCTGGTAATGCCACACTTAAAATGGCATCATGGTTTACTGGGAAAAGAACTAAAGGTGGCAGAGCCACACTTTAGAATTCGCAAATAGTTTACAACAGATGGCACCTCATGTTCAAAGAAAGGGACTAAGGGAGGAGAAGCCAAGGTGAAGAACCTCAACACATACATTTGGAAATCTTGCCAAGAAATCATAATGTTTCTATTAATCAAACTTATTTCTTTATATTTGATGAAAGTGGACCAGATATGAAGGGAAACACTGGAGTAGATTAAGCAAAGAATACATAACTGTTAGTGTTTGGCAACTATGTTAGTTTTTGGCAACAGCACATCAACCTGTATTAAATTTGGATATTTTCTTGTTTTCAAGGGTTACTGATAACCTAGTATGCATTGGAACCTGATGAATGAATTCCTATTTTTTTCATCATCTCTAACATGTGAACACAATCCACACATAGAGAGGCTGGCTCCTGAACAGAGAGTGAAAATTACTAGGACTAACAAAGGGAAGTAGACTCACAATGAGTAAATGTACAAAAGCTCCAAATAATTATAATAGTCACAGCTTGGCAATGAGTTTCCAGACTATGAAATTAGTTTTCTTGTGAAGAATGGAGATTTTACAAGGCTAGTATAAACATGGGGTAATTGGAAAATCAAATTGCTCTTTGTGAGTTATTGTAAGGTCTGGAATAATGGTGATAACATTTATTTAAAAAAAAAAAACAACAACCCTCCCCATGAGTCACTGCAGTTTGGTGTTTTTAAGCAGTACTGTTGCCAAGAATGCTTGCCTTGGAAGTACAACAGTGGGAGCTTTAATTGTGAAGCCCAAGTCACGGCTTACCCCTGACACAATGAGCTCTCCTCCGAGATTCTGTACTTCTGCCTTCACCTTGCTGCAGATATTAAGCTGATGGCAATACAAGGCAATTCGTTGAAGGTAGGCTAATAAATCCTGCTTACATGCTGAATCAGGACACTATAAAACATTAAAAAAAGTGATCTCAATTAGTAAGTACTCTTCAGTTTCTAATACTCACTATATAAAAGCTGTGAGAAGAAAAGGTTTTAGTGTCATATACCTTAATTATACCCATTTAACTTCACTTCTTTATAGCACATTTTAGGAAGGCCATAGCCAGTATTTTAGAATGGTCAGCTCTACTTTGATATAATTATATAAAAAGAAAACTGAAGATCTTCCATAAAGTCTCCTTGGAACTTTTGTACGTTTTTGAGTAATTTTACCAGTTCTCTTCTGAACTGTTAAGAAAACCAAATTTTCTCCAGGTTTTTTCCTAGTGGCCCATCCAACATTCACCATGTATAGTTTTGTTAATATTGACAACAAAAGCAACAGAATCTAGAAGGAAATCGCTCCAGGTAGCAATCTCTCTGACACAGCATAGCATAGAATTTCAATTCAATTAGTTGGGGGGGGGGGCGCGTATCGCTTGTTTCCTTTGGATTTCTCAGAAAAGTATCAGTCACTAAAGGAAGCCTCTTTCACTTTTTGTACTTTGTTTATCAAAATTTTAGCAACATTATAAACTTTCTCTAAATAAGAGACTCTGAGAAGGATCATGACCGCTGTTAGTGCAATCGATTTAAGTAGAATGAGTTTGAAGCCAATTGAAACAAACTCCTAAGAGTAAAAACAGAACCCTTCAGAGGTTGTTCCAGAGCCAACTAGGACCAGGATTTTGAATTCTCTTTATTACCTAGTGGGTAGATCTCCATCAAATTCAACTGAGCTTAGCTGAACACTTCCATAGACATTTACATGACTCCCTAAAGCATTTCTGAGGCTTCAATACCAATGGCTATTTGGCCACTGAAATATGTTTCTATTGCTATCAAAAGTTCAGTTCAAGATTCTGTAGGCCATCCCATTGTTCTGGCTCAATCTGGCACTTTTAAAGAACATATACTCACCAGATCCCTTGATGAAACACTGTAAAAAATAAGAATCTAGAGCCAAAACCGAAGTAACTTAATTAGAATAAGAGTGTGGAAAAAAAAAAAAAAAGACTCCAGCTAGGTTTCCTTCAAGCTGAAGAAAGGCAATTCTTGAAGAAAAGAAAAAAGAAAGAAAGAGAGAAAGAAAGAAAGAAAGAAAGAAAGAAAGAAAGAAAGAAAGAAAAGAAAGAAAGGAAGAAAAGCAAGAGAGGCAGTTGTTCCATTAAGAATGTGAAGCCAGTGGTTGTGACACAATCATTTCTTTAATAAATGACATAGGGGTCTCTTTTATATATAATACCATTATGGTACTTTTTTCACTAACTGCATTTATCAAGAAAGAATCCCACAGAGACTGTTTTTAGCTTTCTACAAGTACTTAATACTGCATTATTTATCCTACTCCAGAGACCCATATATTGAAAGGAATTAACTTTAAAATGATATCTCCTTAGAGGGCTGACAAGGCTTTTGATACAAATACCTTGCAGCAAATTAAACTGGAACTTCTATCTCAATGGAACAGTAATTAAAAATGCAACAGTCCGTAAAAAGTTTATATTGCTTGCATATCTCAAATCTTCATAAAAATATTTTCAGGCAAAATAAAGGCAACAAATCCACTCCTTGCTAATGCTCATTCTATTCTATTATTTAAAACACACATAAAAGCATGATGGACCAAGAAAAATAATTCTTGTATCATGGAAATAGGTGCAGATTTTGAGAAAGAAGTGTCCTATTCAGACAAAACATTAGCAAAAATTGCAAGTTGCTTCACAGCTGATGACAGTGAGAATGCTACAAAGAGAGGGTTATATTTAACCCTCATCTGTTTATTTTAAAAGTTATCACAGAATAGCATTTAAATACTTTGTCATTTAATTTCAAAATACGTCTAGAATCTTGGGATTTGTTTGTGTGCACGTGTGGAGTGCTTTCCAGATAGCCAAACTGTTTTGGGCCAGGATTCAAGTTGCATAATAGTTGGAAATAAGGGTCTAAAAATGCAAAGGCAAAAACAAAAATCACAATAAAAAATATCAAATTCAAGGAGCTTAAACATACTAAGAAACAGTTCCAGTGACTGAGAATCAGAGTTTATGGAAAAGCCATCCAAACTCCACCCACTCTCTCTTCTGGGAAAAAGTCCTTCCTCACAAAACTCTTTTCAGGACCACCACCAATCTCTTCTCATTCCCCTCGTCCCAAGTTCCCTCTACATTTGCAGGCAAAAAAAAAAAAAAAAAAAAAAAAATGTGGCATTCCTTCCTGGGTAGTGTATTTTTGTTGGTTTGCATATTTGCATACATGCATGCACATTTCCAAGTACATTCACTGTCTCCATGAACTTTCTGGGATACATACGAACTCTGTATAAAGCAGTTCAATGTATGCTGCAAACTGCAGGAGGCCTGGCAGTTGATAGTGTCCTGAAATTAGTAACTTTGTAATGGTTTGGACTTCAACCCACACAAATTTTAGGGGATTGTCAAAAGATGGTATTTAGTGAATTATCTTTACTATTAAGTGTTTCTCAAAAATTTCAAAGCAAGCAAAATACATTCCCTTGGATTAGCCATCATATATGTAAAAAAATTAAAATGAGACAATCTGTTGGCTTATTTTAAATGTAGACTTGATAGTTTAATCATGAGTTTTTCTTTTCAGTGTTCAGAAGATGAGTGAATTTGGTATTGACCCAAAGGACTCTAGAATCTGGGAGCCTGAAGAGAGCAAATATTTATGGCAACAGCCAAATATTAAGGAATGAAGGAAGAAAATGAGGAGAAGCAACTCAAAAATCATAGGAGAGTAGGGCCATCTATGGAGAAGGAACAATCCTACGTCTCTTAGGGTCTCCAGAGAGCATCACTGCATTGAAGTCTAGTAAGCAAATTTATGCTTGCGGTTAAGAATAAGATGAGAACACATTACAAGCATTTTACCAATTTAAAAAAATGAAAAGAATAAGATGAGAATTAATTACCTGTAAAAGTTTACTTCCTAAAGTACCGTTATTAGGAATGGGACTCTACTGCAACTAGACATATTTAGAACAGGATTTTAGAGTTCCAGTTTAAGCCACACAACATGAAGAGTATGGAGATCGACTCAAACATTCAAGGTGAGATTGAGAACTCCTCTCACATGTATCTGATTCCAGGCTGAAAAGATACTCTGTGAATTTCATTTATCTGTGATACTTTTAAATCTGGATGAAAATGAGATCTAAAGGCTCTTGATTATGTGGATTAATCCCATTTATGCTAGTGCATTAACTACTATGAATTATAAAGAGCATCAATAGAAGAAGACCAATACAAAAAAACAAAAGTTCAAGCTCTTCTTTCTCTTCCTCCCTATGTAGTGTCCTTGACTTGCTTCAGGAGGGCAGCCAGTATAACCCACGCTTTGGGGGTTATGTCTCTGAAGTAGCAGGTACTCTTCTTTCTCAAGAAGTTTTGGTCATGGGCTTTAATGAGACCCCCTTAACTGAACCTACCTTTGCCATCAGCTCAGTCTCAGCAGAGTTAGAGGCCTGTTTGTAAAATGTTAGTGATTACAATTCATCCTTCAGAAGCATTTTATAGGGTACATAAAACCCATTACAGAACCCAAGCGCTAATTAATGATACCACAGAGCATGTGTTTGCTCTTCCTCTGATATTACCTGATCAGCCACTGCGCGGGCTAATTTGTCCATTCGAGAACCTGCTTCAGCAATTTTCTTGGCGGCATTAATAACATCAGATGTATTTTTCAATGGGCCTTTGCCTCTGAAACAACATATACAGCATAATTATATTGTTTGTCCAGGACTTTGTTTTTATATTTGATTTTATTCTGCCCACATCAGAAGAATTTTGAAGGTTTTCTGGATTCACTTCAATTTCCATGTTAATAGTACACTTTAATTCCATTCACTTTTAAGGAATATTTTTTCTCTATTTTGATGTGCATGCTCATATTTTATTCCTTACCTTAATTTCTTTATTTTAAAACAGTGGTTCATTAAAAAAAGATGATCACTACAAGGGCAATAGGAATTTAATATTTAAATACTTGTATGTGCCTTTGCTATTATATATACTACCTCATTTGTGTTTATTACAACCCTAGCAAGTAACCACTATTATTCCCATTTTAGAGGAGAGGAAAATGAACTAAAAATTATTAACTTATCTAAACTTTATAAAGGTCATAGTGTAAACTCTACATTTAAATTAGAGTCTAGCCAAAATAAATGAACATGCCTTGTCTTTCATACCATGTCCAGCACTATACTGTATTAATTAAATTTTTAAGTTTACTTTGAAACTTTGAAAGCAGTAGTCTCTCATATAGAACTGGGAACTGTTCAGTCAGAATTTCTGAAAAATTTTGAGCCCTCACTCTCTTTGGCTTGTCTGGTACTGACTTATGAAGGAACACACAAAACACTGTGTGACTGCAGGTGTCTTTATGCTTCCAAACCATTGTCCCATATTTTCACATAAGGTTTTCAATTTGGTGGACTGTTTAACATTACATATATTTTTAAATATTCATTAAAAAACAAAAGGAAACTATGCTGCATCATAAATCCTTAAGCAAAATGTAGCATGTAACTTTTCTTTCTCTTTCTTGAGAGGTAAATAAAACAATAAATTTATTCTTTTTTTTAGCATTTTTACTTATTCTGCTCTCCACGTGTGCATCTAAAAATCAATGCATTTTTTAAGGTCACAAAATTACATTCCTATAGTTAGAGATGTGGTGAGATGTGGAGAAAAACTACTCAGAAGCAATTTATTTAGAATATGTAGGGATATACAGAGTGGGCAATGACTGCCATTTTTAAATAATAACATTTTATAAAATGGGAGACTTAAAATGGCTTCAGAAAATAAATGTAAATGAAGGGCATTTTGTTCAGTTTCCCTCCCAATTTCCCTTCTGGCATTTTTTTACATTCATAGCAAAAACAAAAATATATTGTCTTCATGTCAATGCTTAAATACATACACACACTGGTAAATTCAAAACTTAAGATATCCCATTTTGCTATGGTAACATCAATTCTTCCACAAAGGACAATGATTTTTTTTTAATTACTGCTTAGATTTTTAACTATGACAGGGATTTTACATGCAAATATTATGTAATATGGATAAGATTCTGTGACAGTCATGCTCCCATTTTCTAACTTTTTTTAAAATCTCTTCTAATAAATTTTTCCTTGGTTTTGCTTTATATTTCTTTTTTTTTTTCAAAGATTTTATTTATTTATTTGACAGACAGAGATCACAAGCAGGGAGAGAGAGAGGAAGGAAAGCAGTCTCCCTGCTGAGCAGAGAGCCCGATGTGGGGCTCGATCCCAGGGCCCTGAGATCATCACCTGAGCCGAAGTCAGAGGCTTTAATCCACTGAGCCACCCAGGTGCCCCTTGCTTTATATTTCTTAAGGAAGGTTTAGATGGCAGAATCTGTCAATGTTTAATTCTGTTGTCATTATTACACATTTTCCCATAACTTCCAGGCCTTATAATCTCTCTTTTTAAGTTTTACTCTGATGTAGTATGTTACTTTTTGCCTCATCTTAACCCATTCACAAAAAGGTACATGCTGCTTATTTTTTTATTACTGACAATCATGTGTGTTTATTTATTTCAAGAATTTCAAAGGATTTGGGAAAACAGTTCCTCATCAACTTTATATAACTTTCAACAGTTGATTGGTTATAAGAAAATAAGCTAAGTTAGTAAGGAACACCAAGAGATTTGCTTCAGGCTCAGTCTCCCATCTTGCAGCCAAAGAAGGATTAGAAGCATGCCTTTTGTGATTACATAGGAGGCTACAGTTCTTAGACAAGCTAGTATATAATTATTTAAGAAGTTTGAGTTGGGGCGCCTGGGTGTCTCAATGGGTTAAGCCCCTGCCTTCGGCTCAGGTCATGATCCCAGGGTCCTGGGATCGAGCCCTGCATCGGGCTCTCTGCTCAGCGGGGGGCCTGCTTCCTCCTCTCTCTCTGCCTGCCTCTCTGCCTACTTGGGATCTCTGTCAAATAAATAAATAAAAATCTTAAAAAAAAAAAAAGAAGTTTGAGACTAGAGTCAGTTCAAATTCCTGAAGTGGCAAGTTGGTGATAGGAATGTATTCATTAAATGCAACACCAAAATAGAAGTTTTGAGATGTTCAAATATTTCCTTATTTTCTAGTTGAGGAAATGGACACTGAAAGAGGAAAGCTAAGTGATGTGCCCAAGATGATACTGGCAGAGAGACTGATAGACAAAAAGATAATTAGGTTTGGAACCTCTGTGTCTGAATCACAATTTGGTACTCTTTACTCTTTTTACTATATATGTTTCATTTTTATAAGAACACTAAAATAGTGATCTCAGAGGAAAACAAATGGCCTTCATTACAAACATGAATGTACCAGAGATAATGAAAACAATAATGATCTGAGTCAGGAATTTAGAAAGAAGTAGGAAAAAACTAATAAAATTACAAGAATAGCTTAATGATTTAGAGAATAATGAAACAATGGATGTAAGTCTAGAACAGTTTCTTAAAAAAAACAACAACCCTGATGTAAAGAAATATATCTAGATTGCTATCAAAAAAAAGCAGGAGTGGGTGCCTGGATGACTCAGTTGGTTAAGCAACTGCCTTTGGCTCAGGTCATGATCCCGGCGTCCCAGGATGGAGTCCCACATCAGGCTTCCAGCTCCATGGGGGTCTGCTTCTCCCTCTAACTTTCTCCCCTCTCATGTTCTCTCTCTCAAATAAATAAAATCTTAAAAAAAAAAAAAAGAAAAAGTAGGAGAAAACAAATATTTAAAAGGAAAAAAGGTAACAGTGAAATAACCCTAGGAAACAAAATTAAAAGTATCTTAAAACTACTTTCCTCAATACATGGTAAATAAATTTGATGACCTGGAGGATGTACCTTTCTAGGAAAATATAATTTACCAATGCTGACCAGAAAGGAATTTTTAAAAAATCTATAGTCTGATTTCCATGGAAGACATAAATAAGGTGTTAAAGAAAAAGCTAGTAAAAAAAAAAATCAGTAAATCTAGGTGGTATCTCAGAGGAATGCACTAAACCTTTAAAAAGCAGATAACCCAAATGCTATTTAAACTCTTCCAGAATACAGGAAGCCTTCAAAAACAATTTGATTAAGTAATATAATAATATTGATGTTGTGAGAAGTAGTTAATATAAACTATTTGAGGATGGTTATTTAGGTAGCAATTTTTTTTTTTAAGGAAGAAAAAGTGAAGTAATGAAAGTGGCAGTTGAGTGCTAGAGTGGGTTTGCACATGCTCATAAGAGCTGCTGCTGTTAAATTTTCAGTTGATTTGCTGGTTGCTTGAAGTTTGCCCTGATAAGAGTACTTATTCCATGGAAATCAGCAAATGCTGCATAAGTGAGGGTTATTCCTTCCAGAGAAAATCAGCACACCGCTGCCCAAACTCAAAGTAATAGTTACAACCAGTGGAGAGCAAAGATACTGTGATCTGTGAGAGGTATATTGGGGCACCTGGAGCTGGGTGATGGATATATAGGTTTATTTTTACAATAATGTTCAAGTTGTATGTTCATATTTCATGAACTTTTCTGTACATATGTCAATTTAGTATTTACTTGCTTACATTTCTGTCAATCTGACGGATCTGAAAAAATTTAATTTTCATTACCTTGATGACAGAGGAGGCTGGATCTGTTTTTATCATTTATTGGTCATTATTTTCATTCATATATCCTTTTCTTCGAGTTGTTAATTTAAGCTTTGGCATATTTTTCTAATGACTTGTTTTTTGTTTTTGTTTTTGTTTTG